>VDFB02215202.1:0-10244 GCA_007258455.2 Sequoia sempervirens | reverse complement strand
TTTCTCCACCCTTGATCTCACAATTAGATCATGGTCATCCATTTCCCATTCCCAAAATCTATAAATTCAAGCATCCTCTCATACAAATTAGGATCCATTATCATTCAAGCTAGGTACATGTTGTCAATTTGGTAATATTCAAGCAAAGGGAGTATCCACATTCCAATACATTCAAGGAGCAAATCAAACACAATGGAGATTATGGTAATATCTTATGTTGATTTTGATGTTATGTTTTGTTGAATTTCTCTCTTGTGTGCTCTATCTGAGGTTTTTGATGGATTAGAATTTGAGTCTCTTGCGTTGCATTTAGTTCGATTCCAATTTCTAAATTAGAGCTTACAGGGATTAATATGTGTGTGCCCTTGTGTTGTGGTAATCCAGTGGTGCACAAGCTCAACTTGTGTGCCTATTTTGTTTTGTTTGCTTGGGTAGTTGTGATTTTTCACTCTATATTTGTTGGTGTAGTTTTGCTCAAGCCATGCACAGTCCATTGGTTTGATGCATTCCTATTGAAGCACATCTTAACCCGAATGCAAGTCTTGCATTGTACAAATGCCAACAATTGTTTTGCCTTACTCCAACATCTACTTCTAGTGCATGCCCTAAAGAGATCAACCAATCTCAAATTGTCAAAGGGTTGGTCTTTTCATCAAAACACTTTTTGTTGAACAACAATTATATCTTTTGATAGCTTGTCAGTTCTTGAATGTCAAACAAATGTCAAATCCATATTTATTAAGGAGTGGACAACTATTCTATTGGCAAACCACACCTTGCTAATCAAATTTATGGCGATGACTTTCGATTCCTCATATCAATGCAAGCCAAACATTTGTACTATATTATGAAGTGTCTTGGTCGATCAAGGGGTTTAAGGAAGTTGGTTTTCGGTAGAGCTTAAATTGATCTGATTATGGGCATAGAGAGTCTCTATGTATATTTCTCATAGGGGTTAAGTAGCAAGTGTGGTCGAGTTTCACATGCAAGTGGCCCATTTGTAATTCTTTCATTCTTTGCAATAAAGCTTTAGTTTTCATGTTCAATCTCCATTGTTCTTCTTAGTTTATATTTTGTTGTGTGCTCTGCTCACTTGTTAATTTGAAGCATGTTTGGTTGTTGCACCACACTAGTATCAAGGCAAGCATTCTAATTCATAGAGGTGAGCTCACAAGAGATCCATTAACTGAAGCACTTGTTTCAAGTGTTATTGCATTGCAAGTGAACCAAAGATGGCTTATGGAGTTGGAGGAGGTGCAAGAAACTATCAAGTGGCTCAAATCACAAATCTAGCTTGACTCAAGGTCATCAAAATTGCACAAAGAAGAGGTTTACTAGTGATGGTTGACATCAATGATGATGAGAGAGGAGGTCGTGACATGCAAGACAATATTGTGGATCCAAATGTTGTTGAGGACATCACAATGAAGGAAAGATTTGCAACCACATTGATGAAGGTCAAGAGCACGCTAAGTTTTGATCTCACAAGCAACTCAAGAAGCTTAAATCTAGAAGAATTGGTCAACTAGATCAATGAGCTGGAAAAATACTTCAAGTTTGAAGCAATCAAGGACCTAAAACAAGTCAAGAACATCACCATGAAGTTGAAAAGGTGTGTTGCCTTGTGGTGGGATCCAATCCAAAAAAATTGTGTGCAGAAAAAGCACAAGATCTCGTAGTACGATAACATAGTGACTAAACACAAGGGGAAGTTTATGCTGACCAACTACATGCTAGATCTACACAAGAAGCTCCAAAACCTACGCCAAAGAGAGATGTTCATTAAGTAGTACATGAAAGAGTTCTATAGACTATGCATTTCCACTTGTCATGTGGAAGATGACGTTGAGAAGGTGTTTTGGTAGGTGAATTGTTTGTGCATCTCAATCTAGGATGAGATGTGCTTGCTCATGCTTTGCTTTGTCGAGGCCTACTAGCTAGCACTGAGATTTGAGGAGAAGTTGTCCTATAGACAAGGCACACACAACAATGGTAAGGGAAAGAATGGGGAGGGAAAGCAAGGCAATGGAAGGCAAACCTATGTGTGCAAGGAGAAAGAAAAAAATAGAGGTATTGTGCTAAGAACAAAGTGCAAGTAGACCTCAAACTAAGGTGGAGATAGAGAAAGACAAGATCATGGGAAAGGCTTCAATGGTACTTGCTTCAAATGTGAACAGGTTGGCTGCTAGGATTTTGAGTGTTCAGACGTTGTGCAAGAGCAAGGTCATGTAGAGAGGCATGTGCATGTTTTGAAGGTTGAAGATGCAAACTCATCGGGTAGTGGAGCAAAAAGTGCAAACCTAGAGGTTCGGAAGAACCTAATGATGCACAATGTTTTGCTAAAACTTGCATGCAAGGATGATGAGCCATGGTTGAAAAAGAGCTTCCAAACTAAGTGCAAGTTAGGAGGATAGTGTTGCAAGTTTCTCACCAACGAAGGGACTACCAACAACTTAATGTCCATGGAGATGGTGCAAAAGTGGTGGTTGAAGACAATTATGCACCCCATGCCATATAGGTTCCTACTGTTAAATTTTGTGATCAGAAGTAAATGCACAGAAAATTAAATCAGAATCAGACAAAATAACACAGCATGTACCCTGGGAAAACCCTCCACTTGAGGGAGAAAAACCCAGCAACAAAGATCTCTCTTATATTTGATTCAACAGAGGCAATTTACAGATTACAGTAATGGTCTAACACAAGACCGATATCTGGCAATAATAAATGACAAATAATAACTTCTAGATAACACCTGGCAGAAGTTCGCTTGGCACTAAGAGGTCTTCGAATTATGCACTGGTAAATTCACTCTTGCTTTTCATCACTGAACTTATCAATATCGCCGATCTCTGTCAAGAGAATTATATGCCTCAGCTGAGTTCGCACTGTTGTCAATATTGCCGAACCTGGGAAAATTCAAGAATAAACCTCTATCAAGTCCGCACCTTTACATTGGCTGTGATCGCACTTATCATTGGCTGTGTTGAACTTTTTCATGTAATATCTTCCTACTCGAATAATTGAATATATAGATGCAAGAGAGTAGATATTAACTTAATCCTTCATGTCGGCCTTGATAAATATTATCCATGCCTCTTAATGTCGGCCTCTTACAATGTCTTATATTCTTTCAATGAAGTCGGCCTTAGAAATTAAGTAACTTTTATGATTTTCGAATTTTACATGTCGGCCAAATCATAAGACACAAAATAATAAGAGGTAAATTGAATAGCTGATGGCTACATTCAATTTAAGACTTTCTCAAGGAACGTGAGCTGGAAGGATCAACCGACGCTGTTATAACATTAACACTCCCTCTCAGCTAGGGAGAGATCTTCCAGCTGAAAATTATCTCCACATGAAGTTCATCTGCTACTGTTGCCTGCAATCAGATATAAAGAGAGATATATCACCTCAATGTGATATCAACCATCACATGGTTAAGTACTAGTGTTCATCACTTGCGTGAAGGTGTCACCTCAAAGTGACTTTCACCATGGCTCTCCCAGAGGGTGAAACACAAGTACAGAAAGATCATCACGGACTCTCTCACGTGATGTTGTCATGGAGTCACACACATGACATCCACCATGACTTTGCTCAGAGGGTGGAAACGAGGGCTTTCACCTCAAATTCTTCCGTCACAGAAGAAGATGCAATAGTAAGTACAAGAGTTCATCACTTGCGTGATGTTGTCACCTCAAGTGACTTTCACCATGACTCTCTCAGAGGGTGAAACACAAGTACAAGATATGTCATGGAGTCGCACACATGACATCCACCATGACTCTCTCAGAGGGTGGAAACGAGGGCTTTCACCTCAAATTCTTCCGGCCATGCAATAGCGGTGCATTAACAAGGATTTCCACCTTGAACTTCTCTCACAGAAGAAACTCATTGCCAAGGCTCCACTGACATCGTAGACTCCATACTACCATACCGATTCTCCACCATACCAAGCTTGTCTCGAAAGTACACAAACTTTACCCTGGCGAGAGGCTTGGTGAGAATATCTGCCGTCTGCTCATCAGTGCTAATGTACCTCAACTGTACAGCCTTTCGCAGTACCATATCTTTGATATAGTGGTACTTGATCTCAACATGCTTGGTTCTGTCATGAAACACAGGATTGACAGAAAGCTTCACACAACTCTGATTATCACAATGAATAATGGTGGGCTCCATTGATTGTCCAAACAATCCTGCAAGGAGCTTACGAAGCCACACTACTTCTCGAGTTGCCATGGCACAGAATATATCACCGTGACTAATGCTATCGAAGATCGCTTTCCCCGCTGTACCGTGAAATCATGGCAGAATCTAAACCAAGCAATAGCCTGTGAGGTGCTCTTCCAACTGCGGGTACAACTCCGCCAATCGTAATCAAGAAAACCAAGTAATCAAGTCTCTGTCATGTAATTTCAACTCCATATCCAATCGTGCTTACGCAAGTATCTCGTGATATGTTTAGCCGCAATGTAAGATGTATCCGCAGTATACAACCGCTATGCACTCACCCCATAGCAAATATTAGGTCTAGTGTTAACTAGATACATCAAGGATCCAATCAGCTGTCTGTACAACGTAGGATCCACTAAATCTGAACTAGCTGCAGCAAGATTACCGTCTTCTTCAGGCTTAGCAGGCTCCCTCTAAATCTTCAGGCACTTGCATCAACCTTCTGACCTCTTCGTCCAAGATTGACTGCAACACTTTGACTTAGATAAATGTTTTCCAGTGCACACCTTGGTACAGAAGAGAGTTCAGAATAGTCCTCATCGACCTCCTCTCAGATCTCACTATTCTGAATAGGTTTGCGGCAAATCCAGAAGGCAATCTTGAGCAAATCTGATCTCAGCAACTGAAGGGATCCTCTAAGGGTTTAGCACCTGGCCTTTCAATACAACAATCTTCACTTCTTCTCAGTGAGTTACAAGACTCCCTCTTGATCCTTGCTTCAAAGATTGCAAAGAAGACTTCTGGAAGTGAGCTCCCTCTGGCCACCAGCTCAGTCCCAAGGCTGCTTGATTATTTCTTTGGTCGGCATGACTTCCTCACAAGACGCCTCAAGCTTTTCATCATTAAGCAATCTCTCATCACCTTCTTGCTCCTAGAACATTGAACTGCAAGCATTTTAGAGAGAGATTAATTACCCAAAGAAACAACAAGACTGGGATCATACAAAGTTTACAATCACAGGTTATAACATGAATACATAAGATTTTATGCACAAAGTTAGAACATGAATAAGTGAATCAACCTGAAAGAGAAATATATATATCATAAGATCAAACTAAAGGGATAAAGAAACTTATCTTTATATAACTCTTTCTTTCATCTTTTATTCCTCTCGAGAGTGCCAAACTCAGCACAACAAAAGAGTAATCTGCACAACTACAGATTTCTTGAATGCATTAAGCGGTTAGCATGTAGAACCAACTCTCTCCAAGAGTTCAAGGCTCTAACACAGTTCATGCATTTGAGAATGATATCAATGTGATCAACCTATCACAATCGAAAATGCAATTCTCTTTTTCATCTCAAAGTCACACTCAGAGATCTACATGATTAGCATGAAACAACTCACAAAGAATGGTGTCTCCAAAGGGTCTTTATCCCATTTGCTAAACACTATTCAAAAGAAAACATGATCTTACAATGCATACACAACCAAATAAGCGACATCAGATCTGCACAACTCTACAGACTGAAAATTTTTTTGTCCTAGATTTCAAAACAAGAATGAACAGGATAAGATACTTATCTTGTTGAAATCATAATGCTTTTTGGATCATATCTGACCCAAGGTCAGATCCAATGTCCGAAAGGAGAAGCCAAGACAGCAGCGAGACCTCAGCTGTGTGATGTCTCTTAAGAGGTCTTACATCAGCAAGAGACATGACAAATACAAGATATTCTAATCTGCCCCTGAATTCTTCAGAAGTCTTTCTGCTAGAGAGCACAAATCAAAAGAGATTACAATCTTTCTATTCTAATCACGCAAGATCCAAATAAATGGAATAACTCAGCAAGCAATAAATACTTATCTTTTGATGAAGACACGTTGCTTATGCACACAGATCAACACACAACCTTCACGGTTTGAACACAGGCCCATTATTGTCTTCACATGGCCATAACTTCATTGGAACTTCAGACCTGAAGTTATCCCTTGGTTGTAGTAAGCACAGCACAGATTATCCAACTCACGGTAGAAACCTAGGGACCTGTTAATTCAGAACTGTGAATGAAATCTGAGAGCAATGTCAGGTCAATCGTGAGACTTTTTCACAACACCAGCTACAGCAATGAACTTTTCTGTGAAGTGACAGTTGATAGGGGACTCAATATTGCATTAGCTTTAATGCCAAGCACACAGCCGCTTACTACCAACCATGTACTCTTTGCCAAGCATTCAAAAACTTATTGCTGATGCCCACCCATTCAGTCCTGAGATAGACAGCTGACACAATGCCCATCGAACAACCAGCCTGAATACATTCCTCTGCTCTAGTTTGCAACCAAGAAGAGGTGTTCTCCACTAGACGTGTATTAGCTTCTTCTAATAACAACTTCTGCAAAAGCTCGATTCTTTCCCAGATATCAATTTCTAATTTTCATAACAAATCTGATCAGGATCATGCATAAACCCGCTCTGATACCATGTTGATTTTAGGTGATCAGATTAATGTACAGAAAATTAAATAAAAAATCAGGCAAGATAACACATTATATACCCTGGGAAAACCCTCCTCTTGAGGGAGAAAACCCAGCAACAAAGATCTCTCTTATATTTGATGCAACAGTAGTAGATTTACAAAATACAATAAGGTCTAACACAAGACCAATAACAGATGTCAAGCAATAAAGAATGACAGATAGCACGCTCTAGATCACACCTGAGAATACAGATCTAATGATGTTTGCTTTGCTCAATAGGTCTTCAAACTCTCAGACTTTAACAACACTTGATAGAATCGATCTGGTAACTTCAAGATCAGATCACTGAGAGATCGTCCTTGAATGAAATCATTGAACTGGTGAATGCGCACATGAATCTCAGAGTTCGCACTGATCACTGGTGTATGCGCACTTGGATCTCAGAGTTCGCACTGATCTTTGATATAGTTCGTGCCTAGACACAAACGATAGAGATGACTTATTTGCATGTAGTGAACTGTTCGCACTTGAAGTAAGTGTTCGCATTTGCTTGAGTCGAGCTTCTCTACTATCTTCGCACTTGAGAATGACGGATTTGTTCAGAGCTCTTTCTTCAATTGGTGAAATGAGTGAATGACTGTCCATATGTAGGAACCGAAGTCTTAATGTCGGCCTCTTTCAAGATCTCATATCCTTTTAATGAAGTCGGCCTAGCATAGTAAATAACTTTTATGATTTTCGAATTATACATGTCGGCCAAAGCATAAGACACAAAATAATAAAAGGTAAATTGAATAGCCATCGGCTATATTCAATTTAAGACTTTCTCAAAGAAAGTGAGCTGGAAGGATCAACCGACGCTGTTATAACATTAAGAGGCCGAAGAGCTTGGACTTGCTGGAATACAACGTCAACGCGCTACCGGACATTGCCATGGAGGAGGTCAGCTTGATTGTGTCCAGATTCACCGAATGCAATGCCGCACAAGTGGATAAGGATGCAACTCTAGATGTCTGAGGTTCTCTCCAGTTAACTGGTTGATGTTTTGGAAACCCTAATTAGGGTTTAGTCATGTTAAATCTGGGCCATTGATCTCATTTCAATCTTGGCCATTCATTGTAATTCAGAAGTGCTATATAAACCCCCTCCCCCCCACTCTCTTTCATATAATTAGAAGAATTAGAATTCATTAGAAGGCATTAGAGATTATAGAAGTTAGATCAGATTCAAGAGAATTAGATTGTAGAGAATAAGAGAGAGTTTTATGAGATTGTTGTGAAAACACTATTTTGATAATAAAGTTCATCATGCATGAGGTGCCTTGAATCCTTGATTGTCAAATGGTTGCATGGTGGCATATTCTCTTTCTCATTCAGTAAATTTGAATTAGAATTTAAATGTATGTTAAAAGAATGACAGATTGATAACGAAGACTAGTGAAACCTAGCTCATACTTTCTTTGAGTGGATGCTTTTCACTCAATGTGTAAAGTTAGACTGAGCTTTATCATGGATGCTTAACTTCTGTTTGGATAATTATTGTTCGATTTGATGGTAGTTATTCATGACGTGAAAATCATAAGCACATTCCCAGAAGATCGCACTTGCTTTGTGTAGTTGTCGTCTAATGTGGCGAAGCAGAGTATTGTCTATTTGGTTTCATCCACTGGCCGCCTCTGATTTCTTTAGGGGAGAAGTATAGTGTTAAAATTCAAAACCAAAATTTTGCTTCACTAAGGCATTTTGTTTAATTGAATCTTAATCTTGTTAAAGTGATGTCAAAAGATCGTTTTTGGGGTTTTTAAATATGGAGTTGGTGTCAGTGTCATGTCAGTCTGTTATTGAAGGAATTTAAGAAAAGTGAAAATTTGAAGGAAAATCACTGAAATTTTCTATCTCTGGAGAAGGGAGCACATTTTCAAATGGCGCCCTATCTTTTAGGGGCTTAGATCCTGTTTTTAGGGTTTGTCAGCTCCAGCAGACATTTGTCCGGCATCACGTCAGCTTCGCAACGGGCTATCAAGCCTGTCAAACGGACTTGTTTCGTGCAAGTTACGGAAGATAAAGGCAAAACGAGGCGGCATGAATTGGCCGACATCGAGAAAAGCGCAGCCAAAAAGGCAATCATCTTTTTGAGGTGTCAAATGAAGGTTTTGGCTAAATGCCACCCAAGATGTTCATCTCACATTTGTTCAAGCTTCGCGACGCATCCGTCAGTGGGTGAATCTGAGTTGCAGAAGTGCCTAAACCAAAGGTCAAATGTAGGGTCAAATCTTAGTCAGAATATCAAAGGAAAAAGCAAAAGAGCACATTTTGAGAAAGGCGCCTAGCTTTTCAGGCCTTTAATGCTTTGTTTCTGATAATTTCAAATATTCAATGTGTCCTAGACATGCTCAAATTGCTGTCTGCCTCACAGCGTCAAAGGATGACCCAGCTGTACCTTGCGCCGAGTTTTTGTGTTATTTTAGTTAGTTCTGTGAATGGCTAAGTCTCCGGAGGAAAAAGAGCAACTTCTTCAAAGGTTTTGTTTTTCACAATCTCCTCGATGATAAGTTTTCCTCGAGAAATGTGCCTTTGCAAAATGTCGCAAGTAGTAATGAGGTCACCGTGAAAGTGAACCCGAGATCCAGCCATGAAAGTTTGCAAAACAAAAGTTATGAAGGATTTATCTTTCCCTTCGTATGAAATGCAGAAGTCAAAATTTGACTAAGTCTGAGAAAAAGCGCAGCTTTTGAAAAAGGCGCTTAGATTTTTGAGCCTTCAGATGTCAGTTTTATGGTTTCAGTCTCAAGATATCTCTTGATCAGTTTTTGCTCGCCTCAAGAATGCACTTGTCACCACCCAATCTGAAGCCGGGCCAACCAGTGGTTAGAGTGGATGAATAGAGGTCCCTACAGAGGTTTGGGCTTCAAATTTTCATGAAATTTGGCTAGTTTGAATTCGCCTTAAGAGCTCAAAGTTGGATTTTCGAAAGAGAGTTGAATGGACACCTTAACTGGAGTTCTGACTGCAGTTAGACTAAACGTTTTTTGGGTTGTCATCTTCAGTTCATATATTGGCATGTTGAGTGATCTTTCAGTTTGCATGTCAAGTTAACTAGTTTGCATGTTGAGTTAACTTGATTGCATGTTGACTTAACTGAAGATTATTCTTGAAAGTCAACTTAAGTTCACATGCATGGCGAATTTGGTTGCAATTGTGAAGACTTTGTGAAGTTGGCGAATTCACCTTTTGTCAACTGAAGTTCTAAAAGGGACGGCATAAATGATGAAGCATAGTTTTGTGAAGCTGACGCATTTTACAAAGAATGATAACTTAAGTTCCAAAAGGGTCGTTATTTTTAGCATAAGTGTGAAGTTGGTGCATTCATTCTATGTCAACTGAAGTCTTGAAAGGGTCGCTATATTTGGAATATTTAAAGCATAAAATATGGCGAATTTCTTATTGTCAACTTTAGTTCTCAAAAGGGACGCTTTAGTTCTAAATTGTGAATTTCAAGCAAGTGTGAAGGATGGCGAACTTAATGTGGATTGCTAACTAAAGTCAAAATCGCATGAAGTTGTTAACTGAAGATTGAAAAGG
>VDFB02215201.1:0-25486 GCA_007258455.2 Sequoia sempervirens | reverse complement strand
TGACAAAGAGGGAGATTGTTGGAAGAATGAAGAAGAATGGCTAAATATACAACTTTTGTGTTTTCATTGATGTCCCCTTGTTATATGAGTTGTGAATGCAAGACTAAGTCATTGTTTGATTTGGTATTTAGAACTGGTATTTGAACTAGTACATAGTTTACATCCTTTGGTATTTTGGTTTGCAATCCTCCATAGCTAATCATTGTTACTTGCAGTTTTGGAAAATAGTTAATGGATGTTGGAAGCATGTATGTTTAGAATATCTCATGCACAGGTGCTCATATGGTGTATCAACATTATTTTGTTGATTGCATTTTGCTATTAAGCCTATCTCTAGTCGACCTCATGGATAAATGTGTTATGGTGAATTAATTTTTCTATGTAGATCTATGTGTAACCTATCTTAGGTTTATGTTGACATGATGAAGCATGCTACATGTTTTGATTTATTGTTTGAAAATACCTTGTGAATTATTCAAGCTAACAGTAAATGTTTTTGGTTGCATATAATTAGGCCAACCTAATTGATGCTTGTGAATAGGATAGATATATATGTTGGACAATTTTGAAGATTGTGGAGTGAGATGAATTGCAATGATGTAGTGTGAAGAAGTACAAAAATTATGAAGTATGTAAAGTTAGTTTATTTAGAATCACCAGAACTGAATCAACACTTGTTAGGTGCACTCTTACTATTTCATTCTGGCTATAAATCCATTCTTTTGTTCTATAATTCTTTTTTTAGGAAGTGAGCCTCCTTGTGTAAGCAGTGAGCTTTTGCATATGGATAGTGGGTCCTATTCTGGGTAGTGATCCTTTGGTAGTGAGCTTTATATATTCGGTTTTGGAATTACTTTATATTGTGAGTTAATCCTCATCGTGGTTTTTCCCTTATTGGGTTTTCCACATAAATATTGTGTTTCCTATGTTGATATTGTTTTCTGTTATCTGCATTTTATGTTCATACTTAATAACATAATTAAGTGGATGAAATTGATAAGTGGTTGAGATTTGAATTTTGTTTGGTGACGAATTGATTCATAAGCCCTCTTAATGTCTTCGCCTTTCAACAAAAGATATTTTTAATGAAATTCACTTTTAGTGGGGCAACTTTGAGCCATAACTTTTGATCCAGGTGTCTGATTTTCTATTATTGCATATCGTTGGAAAGCTCTCGAAAAGATCTACAACATTGAATCCATCAAAGATTGGTTCGTCAACTTTTCAAGTTTTTTCGGGGCCTCTAAACTTTTCATATCTAAATTTGAAGTTGCATTGGAGAAATTTCTCAGGACGAAAACTTTAATATCTCCCAAACCATGCAAGGTATTGAGATGATTCTTTCGCGACTGAAAATGTTTTTTAGTTCTTCTCCTTGGGCAAGCCCATTTAGGCTAACTTACTAAAAATAGTAAGTGATTTTTTTTTGCTATTTTTGACTTATGGTTGTCTTACACCCCTTAAGTGCCCTCATGGGACTCAAGAAAAAAAAAAGAAAAGGAAAAACATTTTTTTTGGGTGATGCAATATTTCCCTACAACATTGGATTCTCCTACATCACAATTTGATTAGCTATTACTTGTGCTTTCATTCCCATGTAATCAACATATTCTATTTCCTATTCACTCAAGATCATAACCCACTTTGTTAGCCAACCTGTCAATTTTTCTCTGCTAAGTAGATATTCCAAAGGATCAATCTTATCTATCAATTTTTTTGATGGTTCAATATATAATGTCTAAGCTTTTGTGTGGTGAAGATAATTGCATGAAATTCTCATTCAATGGGACTGTAATTAAGCTCATACACTACGAGAGTGCAAATGATATAATAGATAGCTTGTTCCCTTCCATCATTGCCATTCTATGCTAATAATTCCCCCAAAGCTAGTGTGGTTGTTGATCTATATAATATTAAGTTCCTACCATCAATGGGAGGTATGAGTACTAGAGTTGTCAATAAATAATACTTTATTTGTTGAAATGCTTCCTGGCAACATTCAGTCCATATAAATAGTACTCCCTTGCATATAAAATGTTGAAATGGGTGACACTTGTCTAGTAATTGAGAAATTTATCATTGAATAGACTATAACCTTCCTTGTAGAGTGTGTAACTGACTTATTTTTGTTGGTGGAGGCATATCCAAGATAAATTTTACTTTTGCAAGATCAACTTCAATACCTCTATGAGATATGATATATCCTAGGATTTTTCCCGATTGAACCCCAAAAACACACTTCTTTGGATTTAACGTAACTTTATATTCTTCCAATCTTATGAAAATCTTGTCCAATACTGTAAGATGAGTATCTCTTGATAATGATTTTTCTAGTAATTCATCAACATAGTCTTCCATAAATGTATGCATGCAATCATGGAAGATAGTAGTCATATGTCTTTGATACATTGATCCAACATTCTTAAGACCAAATGGCATGACATTCCAACAAAAAGGTACCCCAAGCACATGCAAAGGATGTTTTATGTTGATCCTTACAAGTGATTCTGATATAATTGTATCCTAAAAACCATCCATAAGTGATAAAATCTCATATCCTACAGTAAGGTCTACTATGATGTCAATATTAGGAAATGAGAAGCCATCTTTAGGACAAGCTTTGTTTAGATCTTTGAAATCTATGCATACTCTCATCCCACAAATTGGTTTGGTGATGGGAACAATATTTGATATCTACTTTGCATAATCTATAAGATGAATGAAACCAACATCCAAAAGCTTCTTCAATTCTAATTTCACTAAGAGATTGATCTGTGGATGCATTTTCCTCAATTTTTTTTTGAATAGTTTAGCATTTGAAACAAATGGAAAATAACGTAGCACCAGTCTAGGGTCCATCCCAGGCATGTCGACATATGACCATGCAAAATTGATTTGTCTCTCTAAGAAGAAATTGGTGAACTCTAGTTTTTCTTTGGTGATCAAAGATGCTACAAAATAAATGATTCTAGGATTATCTTTTGTACCAATGTTAGCTTCTTCTAATTTTTTCATGAGAAATTGATTTCTCTCTAAGAAGAAATTGGTGAACTCTAGTTTTTATTTGTTGGTCAAAGATGCTACAAAATAAATGATTCTAGGATTATCTTTTGTACCAATTTTAGCTTCTAATGTTTTCACGAGCAATGGTAATTTCTCTTGATTTATGGGGAGACTATCCAACCCTCCATCCTTAGGTTCCTTAGATATATTTTCACCTTTAGATATGTCCTTTATTTTTACTTTTTCTCAAGATCTAAAGGTGCCTTTCAGTTTTCACCTACAGACCTATTCTTTTTATTTTTCTCATTTTTGTGACTAGAGGGTGTGACAAAATCTCCAAAGTATGCTATGTTGTCAAGCTCTTTGATAAAACCAACTTTATGATCCCCATTTGGTATCCCTTATTGAAGTCCCATGAACTCAACTATTGCTTTGTCATTCTTGAATGTGTCTAAACTTAGTGGTCCTTGTTGATCCCAATCTATTAGTTATGGGTAAATGAAGGGTAAGCCATCATCGGTATCATTAAGGCTCAATGAATAAGAAAAATAAAGGTATTATCAAGATCCTAAAAGGAATTGATCCAAGCATTTTTGCTCATGGTTGTGGTCAGGGAAGAGGATAAGCCAAGCTCTTGAAAGATCTTAGGTAGGTCATAGTCACTAGATGTGTAGGAATCCCACTCTTGGATTCAACTTTGGGATGGTATTTATCGAATGCCTCAATTTCATTTGAAGCATCAAAATTTTCACTCAAGGGAAACTTAGTACTGGGATGACTCACCTTTGGTGGTACATACCCTAACCCAAAGTTCTTTGGTAACTAAGGAGGTGATATTGGTTTTTTCATTCCATGATTTTTCAAGCTAAGACCACTATGTCCATCATAACCTTGTTGCTTCAGTATCTTGAATCCTTTTGAATATCGCTCAACCGGTAATTTCTTGGGCTTATTATTCTCTTCATTTTTATAGATAAATGTAGAAATTTCTTTTACTATATACTCTTTTCTCAACTCACCCCTCTTAGTGAATGTGGTAGGGGGATTATGGATGAAATCTTTAAACTTCTTCTTGATAGGATAAGGTTTTCCATAAGATTTGGAGATATAGGAAACTTTCCCACATAAAATAAGCTCTCCATGTTGTCACTACATCCCCAATCATGGATCCAGACCTTAGGTTTGGAAGGTGTAGTGGATGGAATGGATGTTTTGACTAAAGAAGATGGATCAATGTAATGTGATGAGCTAGATGTTGAGGATTCTTGATTGATAGACACTTGATGTTTGGTCGTACCTTGCAAATTATTGTAATATTAGAAGGGGTCAAGATCACCTGGTATAGTGATTTTGATGTCGGTATGGGGAAACTTAAGGTAATGATGGTATGTGGAAGGAATGACCCTCATGACATGAATCCATGGGTGACCAAGGAGGAAATTGTATGGTAAGTCTAGATCTAAAACTTGGAACATTTTTTTTTTAATATCAGACCCAAATCTTATCAGAAGTGTGATTATACCCTTAGATGAGTGCTCAACATCATCATAAGCTTTGATAATAATTTTCTTAGATTCATCTATACAAGCTCAAAGAATAACAATGTTGTGACCAATTTTAAAGTGCATATATTCAGACCTGCTCCACTATCTACCAAGACTTGTCTAATTTTTTGTTTATTAATGTATACCTCAAGGTGTAATGGGTTGTTATGATTTGGTTTATGTGTTGAAAGATCTTCCTTAGAAAATGTAGTGTGATGGGTGGTAACTAAGTACCCTACCATGAACTTAGATTGATTGACATTTAGATTAGTCAGCACAAATGCATCTTACAAATATTTATCCAGAATGGACTTATGCTCAAGGGATATGTGAAGCAACTCAAGAAAGGATATTTACATGTGAGTCTTTCCTAGATGGTTTAGGAGATTATATAGACTATTTGGTTGCGGATTGGAAGTAGCTCCTTGCAAGGTCACTTTAGCTCTATGAGTTGTAATGACACATTCCAAATTTTTATTGATGGTAATGGTAGCAACATGGTTATCAAAATTCCAAATGTGATTGATGGTATAATCATATGATACATTGGTGTAATTGGAATTGTTATTGGTATTGTTCAATAGATAGAGGTTTTTCCTTTTCCATGGTCTTGTAAGGGAGTCTTGAATATGGCATGGTCAACATTTGTTTTACCTTGTGAGTTTTCCACTACTATGTTACATTGTTCAATAAGGTCTTGGATAAGGTTCTTAAGCATCCAACATGAGGATGCTTTATGTCCCTTGGTAAAATAGTATTCACAATGTTCATTGACATTCAACTGATTTTTCTTGACTATGTTGGCTTGTATGGTTTAATTTCTGGAAGTTCAATGATGTTGGGTTGCAAGATCTTTTTCAAGACTGACTCAATGGATTCTCATAAGGGTGTGTATGTTCATTTAGTCATGTTTGCTCATGGGGGACCTCTGCATTGTTGATTTCTTTGAACTGCTTTGGTTGCTTGGTCAAGAATTGGTGTTTGCTTTTTTTTTGTAGGACCTTTAAGGTGAATGGTAGGGTGAACTTGGTTAATCACTTTGACATAAAATACCCCATCATTGGTGAAATTCTTGTTTTTGGACAAAAAATTTCCTTTTTCATTAGGAGCATTTTGGTTTTCTTTGAATATTCTGACTAGTCCTTTCGCCATAAGGGATTTCTTAATAAAGACATCTTTCTCAATGACATCCTCAAATGTGGTACAACACTATATTTAGAGTTGATGCATTAGTTACATGTTGAGGTATTCTATAAAAATGAGAACCAACTATTTTTCTCATATGTGACAATGAAATTTGTTAGAAACGCATCACCATCTATGATAAAGTGATGTTAGTGACTCCCCTTCTTTTTATTTGGTTGTGCAAAATTTTGCTAGGGTAATATCACTTTCAATGCTATAGGAAAATTGTGTGATAAACTTGTCAAATAGTTCATTCCATGTCTTTAACCTTGGGAGAAAGGTGTGTGAACCACTCTAGAGCCTACCTCAAAAGGATATGTGACAAAAATCTCATCAAGTACATAGACTCATAGGAAATTTCCATACATGCAGTGTTAAACTCTCTTAGGTGTTATACGAGATCTCCATTCCCCTTATACTTGTTAAATCTTGGAACGTTGAAGTGTGGTGGAAAAGGTGGCATGTAGAGGCTCCTATCAAAAGGATAAGGATATAATTCCTCTGTTGAGTATGTATTTTTTTTGTACTCAATTTCATGTTTTCCATTTGTAGTTGCATTGCTCTCATTTTCTGCACTCAATTTTCCAAGGTTGATATTTGTATGTTTACTTGAATTTTCATGAGGGAGTTGGTGTTGGTTTCTAGTGTGTTGAGATGATTGTATGATGGGTTTTGGTTTTGAAAGTTGGGTGCAAGTGTTGCATTTGGATTTTTGTTTTGTTGCAAACGATTTTTATTTCCTTATTAGTAGTGAGGTGTGAACGTGGTGTTGGTATTAGTATTGGTTTGATGTTGTGATATGAAGTTGGTGTTTGGAGTGACATGTTTTTGGGATGGAGGTTGGTTGTTGTGTTGGAATTGGGGTGTAAGGTTGATGTTTGGAGTGACACGTTCTTGTGATGGGTGTTGGTTAGTGTTCATGTTTGACCTAAAAGACATCTTGATGTTTGGTGTAGTGTTGGTCATTTGTATTAGCAATCTTGATGTGGAAATATGAACCCTTCTTGTCTTGTGTGGGGGATTTTGATTTGTGGTCTTTGATGGTGTGATTTTTTGAGTGTATGTCATACCAAATGGGTTTGTAAAGGTCATACCCATGGAAGTACATGATGTACCAAATGGATTTCTAAATGTTAGAGTTGGTCCTTGTGATGTTGCATGTGTTCTTTTGGTGCCAAACGTTGGAGATGAGGGAATCTGTGTAGTTGTCACATTATGTGTTGTGCCCCCAAGAGGAAAACTAGTGTGTATTTGTTGTGAGGATGATTGACCTTGTGACAATATATTTTGACCAAGACCTTGAGTTTTCATTTGTATTGTTCCCTCTATAATGTTGGAAGTGAGTCAAAACCAAAGGGGAGTTTGGCACCATTTTGATAAAGTGTAAGAAAGTACCTATTAGGATATGTGTTGACTAGCTCATCTACAACTTGAATCATCCTAGGATCTTAGGAAGCCTCTTCAATGATGTGGGAGGATCCTAGGTATATGAGCTATCCACATCAACCAAAAGTGGTCTAGTTTAGTTTTTCTTTTGTCTTGGTTTGAGTTCACTTTGTTGTTGCATTTTTTGTGTGTGGTCAACTTTTATAATTCAATTCATATGCAATTTTGGTGGTTGAATTGGAAGTATTTGAGCAACATCATTTTCATTAATTGAAAATATGTTATAGTGCAATTTTATAATTTAGATTCAATCCTCAATTATCAAGAATTTATGTTGATTGATTGGTGAATTATTATTACTTGTCACTAATGTAAACTATTCTTATTGACTTCAATAAATTCAATTACTATATGGATAGTTGACAAATGAATATAGGAGGTCATTAAAGAGAAACTAATTTGAAGTCCCAATTATCATTTTAAATTATTCAAATTTGCAAAAATATGAAGAGAGACAACTAGCATAAGATTTTCATTTGAACACAAATTTATAAAAATTGTAAAGGAGAATTTGAATAGTCAAGATGAAAATAAAAATGTATATTTAATAAGAAAAGAAAAGTAGTACATAAGGAGAGGGGGAGGCTAAAAAATAGAGAAGTTGGAGGGGTTGTAGGAGAAATGAGACAAGTCTTTGAAGAGGAAAGGAGGTTGCAGGAAGAGATCATAGGGGTCGTACCTATGTTAATGATAGTTAATGTCTAAATTGTAAATGCAAAATGACAATGCATCAAGGTAGATGCTATGTAGGAAAACAATAAGGGGGTTGAATTTGGAAAACTTAGAGTTTTCTATACCAGATTAAACCAATAAAGTGATGAAGGACTATTTCAACTAGAGGAGAATAAAGTTTACAGAGACAAAGCTAGATGAAAGGAACAACAAAAAAATAAATAGATTGCTCCATTTAGTAAGTGTATGTAATGCAAGGGGAAAAGAGGGGCCAATGTGACTGTATGTGGAGATTAGAGAGGGTTGTGCCTCTAATTGAGGTATTTAAGATTTAAATTACAAATAGTCAAAGATATATTGTATACACGTAAATGTTGTGCTAGAAAAGCGTGTGAAGGCTACAAGAACAACAATATAAAGACTATAAACTTTGTTCATAAAATATGAAACTGGGAAATTAAATTTTAAATTGTCTTTAATCTTTTGTCAAGTATAAATTTGAGTTTTAATTCAATCCTTGTTGACAAATTTAATTGTTAGTCCAAATGTGTGAAGAGTATTATGTTGTAATCATAAAATTATGGTGAAGTGTGTTCAGATAGTAAGGAGAGTTTTCCCTCTTGCATCAATTGGTATTAGAGTGGGTAGTCTGAGAGTGGATAGGATCCACCAAGACCTTTGGGTGTCATGTGGACATATCGCCAATCAAGAGGAAATTCGTATTGAGAAGAAAGTGTGTGAAGTGGTTGAGAAGAAGATTGTGAGAGTTGTTGTAGGTGTGCAAGGAATCTTGAGCAACAAGAGAGAGAGCTTGTAGCTATGAAGAATGTGAGTTGTGTAATATTGTAGTAGGTAAGATGGGTTGGGTCATGAGGATATTGGTAAAAAAAAGGTTTTTGGAGCAGTATTGGAATGATGTGGAAGATGAAATGTGTAAAGCGATGGAAAAGATGGTTCATGAAGTAGGAAAGATTGAGGAAAGGCTAGAGAAATTGGAAAATATTTTTTGGAAAAGTGAGAGGAAATTGATAAAGATGAGTGAGAAGAAGAATGAGGATAACAACCTGAGATGGAAAGAGGAAGAAGTGAGATCATCACCTACCAATTAAGAAGTTGCGGGAAAGACATGCCATGAGGAAGGCATGAAGAGAGAAGAAGAAAGGACTAAGGTAAGAAGTGAAGAGGTTGCAGCAAATGGAAAAAGTGAAGTAGATTTTTCTACAAATTTTTTAGTGATTGAGGAAGAGTGGATGTCAAAGCTTTATTGTGTAGTAAAGGGAAATGAACAGAAGATTACAACTGATGAGAATATGAAAGGCATTGCAATGGAGTTCTATGTTGCAACTACAAATAAAGATGAGTTAAATTTTTTTTATGATGTTATTTTGTTTTTAGATAAGATGGTAGAAGAAGAAAAGAAGCATGTAGAAAAATGGAGATTATTTAATATGCATATTGGTGTTTAGATGTTGCAAATTTGTGTATAGAAATTGAAAAAGGATGCTGCAAGATTTTGGTGGAGGTGGTTAGTCTATGATGGGTTGGATCCCATGAAAGAGGACAATAGAAGAGAGAACCTTTGACAGAGGAGGATGGTACAAAGTGGATGTGATTCTAGGAGAGAAAGGAGGAATGGTGAATAGATTTATTGGAGTGTGAAATTAGTTCCAACAAGGTGTTAGAAAAAGAGGAAGAAATTACTTGGTGTAATTTTCTAGCAATGGAGTTCACTATAGGTTGGTTGCAACCTAGAAGAGTAGTTCAACTACTCAACTCCAACTTTGTGAGCCTATTCTCACAAATTTCCTACCCAGTGTGTCTAATGTAGGAGCATCCTAGGCGAATGTGTAATCAACATCACCCAGAAATATTTTTAGTTTAATATCTTGGGATTCTGGAGGTTTTGAATAAAATCATTTTGCAAGGCATCTAGGAACATCATTCCAAGTCTTCTTGCAAATTTTTAGGTGAAACAAAGAACTTCATATTTTTCTACTTGCGGACACCCGACTCTGTCAATTGGCATAATTTTTATATTGTTAAAAAAATTAAAAGACTGGTGCATATTTGAATTACATGTTCTAATGCCTATATTAAGTAAATTAAAAAATAAAATACTAAGGGTTAGCTCCAAGCATAAGACCATTTTTAAAGTTTTAAAAACAAAAGGAAATATCTAGAAAGTGAAGCTATGGAAGATAAGTTGAAGGGGTTTAATAAAAAAATTGCAGATTTAAAAGGACATGGAAATTGTGCATAACAATAAGACAATGGGAAAAGTAAGCTAAAGGGTCACAGGTTGAGAGTCAAGACCAAAATGAGAAAAAATGAAAATCTAGAAAAAAAATAGCAAGAAAGTAGCTTGGGAAGGGAGGTGCACAAGTTTGGAAAAAGAATAAATAGAGGGGTTGCGCAAAGGAGAGAGGTGTGTGAAAAGTTGAAGACTAAAATAGGAATTTGAATTTAGTTTTGTAGAGAATGATGTATGAATAAAATTAAAAGTGCAGCTACAGGCATACACATATTGGTGCATAGAAATTGAAGAGACAATGGGAATTTGTTACAGTTTGGGGCATAAATAATATAAGATGAAAATGAATTGTAGATTATAAATGCTATGTATGTGAGTTATCCATTTGAATAAATAAATTTGAATTTATCTTTTGAAATTGAAAGTAAGCTAGAGCTCTATGAATTGATTTTTTGTGTAAATTTAAATTTGATTTGAATTGGAAAATAGAATTGTCAATTGGAATGTGAATTGGATGTAAATTGATGAAATACATAATGGAAATTTGGTAATTTATGGAATTGAAATAAGGAGTTTGAATTTATGTGAAGATTCATTTCCTAGCTATGAGAAGAGTGTCAATTTTTATTAACTGGAATTAGATTTTTGAGTTTGAGTTTTTTTTTTGTTTGCATCACTCAACCTCTTTAGATGTTAGATGTTGATTGAGCTCTTTCAACGTGAAGTTGGTAAATGGTTTTGATGTTTCACCTTGTGTTGTTTGAAGTGTGTTTGATGTTGACCCAAATTTCATGTTGCTAGTTGGATTAAAATAGGGGTCATATGAGGAATCCATTTCTCTTCATTTCCTTTGTGCCCTAGTTAAGACCATATAAGACTTGCGACTTTTGAATGGTGATACTTTTGGTATGTATGCAACTAAGGTGGAGATGCAAGCTAAGGATGAAAATGGAAGATGGTAATGACACTATGCTATGTTTTTGGAATTTTGAACTATAAATATGGCAATGTAAGCTATGACCAAGTTTTTTGACATGCAAGAGTGACAATGAGGTTATGAATATGCTTGGGATGCAAAGTGATAATGAGACTATGCTTATGACTATGCTTGAATTGGGTATGCAAATTTGAACCCTAAAGGAGGATGCTATACAAACTATGATGGACCAAAGTGGAAATGCTAAATGTCAAGTCCTTAATAAGATAGACAAAGATGATAATGATGATGGTTTGGAAAAAGGTGAACCCAAACTAGGCACATGAGTTATAGGACCAACCTAAAGATAGGATTGACAAGAGGTATGATAAGGTCAAGACACCTAGAAATGAGACTAATGGTCTACCAAATAGTATGATAAGCCTCCTACTCTCAAGACTCAAGGATGATGCTAAAATGAAGATAGAATGTAGTGGATGAAAACTAGGACTATGCAAGATGACTGAAAGTGAAAGATGAAATTCTATGGATAGACTGACTGATTCTAAACAAGTCTATGGTCTAAGTACACAATGAAATTTTATAAGGAAACTAAAAGTTAACTGTATAGATATTTCCCCAAAATTTTTGATCCTAATAGTTCTGATGTTTCAAGAAATAGATTCAGTGTAGAAATCTAGTCAATTGTGGTGTAGTACCAATCAATTGTGACGCACAAGAAAATGTGGGTTTCTGGCTTCCTAGGACTTTTGACAATTACGGTGTACTTTCTATTGATTGTGGTATTTTGATAAACAGTCATGGTGTTCTACCTATTGACCCTAATTTGATGTTTTCTAGGTTGTTTTCTATTTTTGGCAAGTTTGACTTTGATCATGGGTGTGTGCAAGAAGTTGAGTCCACTTTTTGGCCAAAAACTAGAAGTCTTTTCCCTGATTTTCAGAATTTGTCACATTTGACCTTAAAATTTGAATCATTTAGAGAAGGAATCTTAAGAAAAGTAACTAATCATAAAATGTAGTACTCTGAGTCTAGTTTCCAAATATGTAATTTATTTCAATACCCAAATGATACAAATTTATTTTCAATAGGAGTTTCTAAAAACCATTGTTTAAAAGTAACTTTTTCTTACCATACCATGCACATGTATGTCATCCATATTTTGACTTGAATAATTGTATTTTTCTAAATCCATTTGGGAAAATATTTGTAACTCACTGAAGCACATTTTTTTTTTGTAAATTTTTATTGAATATTTTTTTTGTTAGTTTTTTATTGGCCATATTTGTTGTTTTGAAAAATTGTTGTCTATGTCATGCATAAGATGACCTAAATTTATCATTTTTTGATTTTTTTTTCAAATTGAAAAGTATTATCTAAAGTACACTTTCATGTAATTCGTTTTACAAAAAATATTTTAATAACAAGTTATTAAAAATACTAAAAACCCTGATATTTCAAGTTTATGGACCAATTTCATCATAAATTAATTGAAAAATAGAAAAAATAATCCAATCGTAAAAAAATTTACATATTTGGAATCTACACTATCTAATCTATAATGGGTTTTAATTTCTTCAAAAAATTCTACAAAAATATCTTTAGACATACGCACAAAGTCACTATTTTCTTGTGACATTGACATGACCTTCAAGTTGTAGGTCAAACCAGGTCCAAAGCTTAGGTTCGGGTCCCCAAGCCTTTCCCAAGCAAAAATGGCAACTTGACCAAAATTCAAATTTTAAAGCTTGAGATCTTGTTTTGAAAAGTTTCCAAAAATGGAAAGTTGCCAAAATGGGACCCCGTTTTGAAAAGTTTCTAAAAATGGAAAGTTTTAGAAAATGGTATCCCATTTTATAAAAGCATTAAAAAAATATTCTTTATGAAATGAGATCATGATTTTTAAAAACCGGGTCCCATTTTTGGCTTAAGGCCCTGAAGCGAAATAGGTTCCCGTTCGTTAAATAATGGGATACCATTTCATTTTGCCCAATTTCAGGTTTTTGTCTAATTTTGAAACTTCCACCTTAAGTGGACTCAACTTTTTGCTTTCACCCTCATAAAACATAACAAACACTTGGAAAATAGATCTAGCTAACTTTGACTCTTTCAATTTTTGGTAATCAAGTATGTTTGCAAGTTTTCTTCCACAAAACTTACTTGGCCTTGGTTCATAAACAATGAATACAAGCACAACCCAAGGAATAAGGGTTTGTATAATAAATGGGATTTCGTCACCCCTAAGAGAGAGTGATGTAATCCGTGAATGAGGAGTGGGTGAATCTAGAGTATGCCAAGGTCATGGACCACCTTTAAACCTATTTCCTTGAAAGGAGTAACTTCAAACAAGGAACCTTACCACCTCAATAAATAATTAGATGTGGTAAGTAACTTTAGGGTACGATTTGCATCCCTTGCACCACAATAAAATATGACCAAACAAGTCTTGGTCTCTAAAACAAGAGGTTTCTATTGACTCAGTGAACACCATTGGTACATCAAATGTGAGACATTAAAGCCTCTAGTCAACAGATTGAGGTCTATACACCCTCAACAACATTGAAACATGTGGTGTACATCATTAGATAGAGTTAGTGACTTTTTCCTTCACCCCTTTCATATAGCCTACCTGAAAAAACATGCTTTGAGGTTGTCCCTCTTGAGTTCTATGTTAGGATGTGTCTCAAAGGTAGGCCTCTCTCAAAGATTGCTACATGTTTCTCTTACACCCAAGATCATATAAAGCATAAGCGGAGAAGATACAACAATCTAGAATTAGCACAATGTGAAAGAGCATCAAACACAAAAGAAACTTATTCTTTTTAAGCACCAATTCCAGATGTTCCTAATTTAGAAATCACAAACACATAATGGAACCTTGCAAGAAATTAGATTAGTTGTTTGAATAAAAAATTATTCTCCCAATGGTTGCCACAAGTTGAAGATCAAATATTAGTAAGACAAAAAACCCCTACCCTAATGAATGCAAAAAATAGAAAATTAAAATATCAAGTTTATACCCTATTTTTGATGTGACAGTCAGTCAATTGCGATGCTGAGAGGCTTAGATGTTTCACATGACTGCAGTTCAAAAATATATGATTGTGGTGAACAAAGTGGTGACTACAGGGAATAAAATGGTGACTACAATGAATGAAATGGCAACTGTAGTACAATAGTAGATGATTATGTTGCTCTGTCAAATGATTGCAGCGTAGTAATCCTAGGCTACAAAAATGCACAGATCTAAAAAATAACAAGACTAATGATGGATATGATATTAGAAAACTACTAATATATGTTGAAAAAGACAACTAAGAGGGGGGTGAATTAGTTGTCACAGATTCAAACCTTAATTCATTCATCAGAACTAATCCTTAACACTACTTAAATGATTAAACATTAAATACTAGCATAGAAACTGAAAACCATCACATAAACACAATAACACCATATTTATGTGGAAAAAAAGAGAGGGAAAAACCACGGTGAGGATTAACTCACACTATAGAGAATATCAAAACCAATTAAAAAAGCTCACTACCTAAAGAAACAAGGATCACTTCCAAAACAAGGACTCATTGTCCTATATGGCTAACAACCTGGAGGGATCACTGCCATAGAGATACAAAGAAGATAAAGAAGACTTGTTACAGAGAGAAGAAAATTTCAATGCAACAGATAAATCCACCACACTTCACTCAATCACTTCCAAACATGCATGAATGATAGAGTGCACATTCAACTCACTGCTTCTAGAAACTCAAAATTTAGGCTTCACATTGATTTTCCATACTCACATCATACACACATAACGATTTGAATTAATCTCACTCTAGACTCTATTTTCTTTGATCTAGCTCTTCATTCCTCACAACTCATTATGCATTTATAACATCTTCAACTTTGAAACATAAAGTTAGCCATCCAAATTCCATTCAAATTAGTTGATGCCAAAAAATCCTAGGGTGGAATTAGAATGAGGGTGACCCAAACACATG
Organism: Sequoia sempervirens; assembly: GCA_007258455.2. Taxonomy (NCBI): domain Eukaryota; kingdom Viridiplantae; phylum Streptophyta; class Pinopsida; order Cupressales; family Cupressaceae; genus Sequoia; species Sequoia sempervirens. The sequence goes on along the minus strand of VDFB02215201.1, from coordinate 10,447 downwards.
CTTCATAGGGACCCAAATATATCTAGCATGCTTCATAGACTCTAAAAGTAGTGTAGGTCAGTGAAACCAGTGTAAAACACATATAACAATTAAGTATGAACCTTCCAGCTACCAAAATTATCTTCAATACAATCCAAACAACTCATTTCTAGAACCGCAAGTCATAAGACTTTAACAAAGAGAAATTCGGGCCAACAACATTTCTCCCGAACCTCAACCAGAAACACAGTAACCGCAATTCACAACTGGTGAACATAACTCACACTGTACAATGAATCAAAAACAAAAAATATGGATATAGCAGCTTCTAATAACCATGATCTACATATCTGAACCACACAAACATAGGATCAAGTCCTAGAGCAAAACTTGGAGCAACCATTGAACACATGCAACCTTTCTTCAATACAATTTTCTCAATATGCTCGACATACATAGCCAATAACCTTCATCCATGATACTAATGACAACAACAACCAGTTGATAACTAGTTGACTAGTTAACATCAATGACAACACCTTTTCCATTCTTGCAATAATATGTAAGAACAATAACCACAAACTTAGAGAACGCCCTAAAATAATAATAATTGAATGATTTGAGCTTGCAAACAATGATAGTCAGATGCATCATTTTGAGTGATGATTGTGGCTTTGTAATAAAGCGATTGTGGTGCTCCATTTAATGATTGTGGCATTTCAAATCTCAGTTGCATCATTTTATAGATCAATTGTGATAGACTCTTGAACATCAAAATTTTGCTAAAATTTCAAAAAAATTGTTAGATCCATGTTGAGTTCACCAAATGTAGATAGGGTTTCTAACTTGAGGAATATGCATGAATTAATAATAGCAACCACACAACTATCTAATCCAAGCAATAAAGACCCTAATCCAATAATGAAGCACAAATGAAAATATAAACATAAATAATAAAGCAATAAACCTCAATCTCTATGTCATGATTCAATTATCTCCATTTCTCTTTTCTATTTTGCTTTTTTTGATCTCCTATATGTAGTATGCAATACACTCAATGAGCTTGATGTTGATAATTGATAGATTGACCTCTTGATAGAAAAACTTCAAAGACTGTGGTTAAAATTGAAATGATGATGATGAATTGATTTTATAGAAATCCCAATTCAAATGAAGGGCTAGGATTAGATGATGATGTATGGTGATCAATGGATGGGGTTGATTGAGACAAGTATAAGGATGAATGGAAAAAAGCTAAAGAAAGTAGTTGAGATTTAGGGCTTACCTAGGAAAAGGATAAATTAAATAATAAGAAACATTATTTAATTTAGGGAATGGTGAGATGAATAATTAAATAATAAAAATATTATTTAATTATAAAAGAAGAGGTGGAAAGATAAATATTGAATAATTACAAATAATGATTTAATAAAGGAATGAGACAAATGACAAATAATTAAATAATTAAAATAATTATTAAATTACAAAGACAACAATTTGATAAATAATTAAAATAAATAAAATTTATTTAATCATGGCAAGAAAATGATAATGAATAATTAAACAATAAGAATGATTATTTAATTATAGATAGAAAAGGATAAGTTAGTGATAGTAATTCAAAGAAAATTAATTTAATTAATAGAATAATATGATAGCAAAAAATAATTAAATAATTAAAATTATTTAATTATGCTAGAAAGAAGGCGAATTAGTGATAAAATGTTGCTTGCAGGCTTGAGATACTTTCAGTGTCTACAAGTGGTACAAAGAGGAAATAAATACTCTCCTATAAGAAAATTTGGTATCAAAGCTTAATCACCTTGGATTCTAGGTGTTGGATTGAGGGTTTTTTTTATTAATTTTCATTTGAGTTGGATGTTACATAGATTTAATTGATATTATTGAAATAAAAGATAGAAAGCACATATATAATATAAATAGAGAAGTTCTCAATCATAAAATTTGATACTTAGAATCTTATAATGGAGGATATAATCATGGGTAAATATCTATGGGATGTAGTATTTAGATCCAAACCTAATACTCTATCACAAAAAGAATGAGACAAAATAGATAGAGAAAATAAACTTCATTAGCATCTATTTGGTTGATTTAGTATCATTTAATTTTGTGACCAATGACATAGTATAGGTTAAATATACCATATCCATACAAATTTGAGGCATATTTAATTCACTAAGCATCAATCCCAATAAGATATTCAATATCAATAAAATTGAAGAAGTCATTAATATAGCATGCTAAAAACACGAAATCTTGACAAACATCTATTCTAAGAAATTGAAACTTATCCTATTGGGGGAGTGGTGTTGCTTTGATGTGGAATGCAAACCCTTTCCCAATCCCTTGGATAATGAGCTTGTTCCAATCAGTTTTATGGAAGAAAATTGATGAAATCAATGAGAGATGGTGTGTGAAACATGAAGAAAGATAATTTTAATATGATAAATGCTACAATGTTGATGTAAATGTATGCAAATCTATGCTAAATGTGTATAATATTCAAATATACAAGCCCTAGATTCAAAATATGCTAAATGGATGCAAACTAAGTGTTGTGCACTTTTTGCACAGACACCCCATTGGAGGAAGGGACCCCTTTTTCTTGCTTTGTTTTCTAGTTTTTTCTTTAGGTTTGATCTTTTCCCCTTAAGGGATAGGTTCCTCTGAGTTTTGGGTTTACTTCACCTAGTTGAATTAATGATCCATATGCACTTTAGGTGCCCTTAATTGCAACATTTTTATCTCGAGTGATCTCTCGAACTTCAACTTTCTAGGCAAACTTACTGAGGCATTGAATTATGTAAGTTAGGGAGGGTTTTGGAGAATCTGTCTCCTCCCAGATTTTTTGAAGTGTTTGTCTTTCTGAGATTCCGCCCCATCGAGGATTCCTTGAAGGCCTATCCTTTCAAAGAATCTGGACCTTGTCGAATTCCTCAAATCTTCCTCCTTGTCATATTTTCAAGCTTCAAGGGGTTGCACCATTGCATTTACAGCTTGTTAGTCACCACTTTGGGAGACATTCAATGTTATTTTGGGAATTTCATTTAAGGATTTTTTCATTACATTTTCATTATTCATTTGTGGTTTTGAAGAACTCTTTGCATTTCTCAACATTTGGTGTTAGTGACTTGTGTGGTGATATTAGGGTTTTCTTCATTGATCATCAACTCAACCTTTCAGGTGTATTTGACTCACTAGCCTTGCCCTCTCGATTTGAAAGGTAAGATCTTTGAAAATACCTCATGATTTCAGCTTGCCTCTATGATGGTTTTAAAGGATTCAATGATGACTTCATTTGTTATTTATTTCTTAGTCATTGATCAATCATGGGGGGATTTATTTGCATTTTTTTGTTTTATTGTGCTTGATTTGCTTGGATTTTAGTGATGATTAATTGGTGTTAGAGGTTTTTCATGAATCCCTTTGAGATCTCTAGTTATTTATTTGAATTTGCATGAACTAGGGCATCATTTCCACCATGAGGGTTTCTCTTTTTCAAGTTCACTATTATGGAAAATTAGGGCACACAAATTTTTATGTAAACTAGGGTTTGAATCCAAAGTGTTTGAATATGATGGTGCTAAGTTTGGAATTAATTTACTATGGTTGATATGATAAGTGATTTGCAAACCCTACTTGTATCCATTTTTTTCCCTAATTTTGGATTTGATAACGATGTAGACACTTTGTGAGGTTTGAATTTGAATTCGTTCTACATTATAAAATTGTGCTTGAATTCAGGTATGTAAATGCATCTAAATCATGAGTTCAAATTGATAAATGTGAGTCAAGACTTGGTTTTTGTGTGAAATTGAAGAAACAAAGATAAGTTAGGAACTTCAGAAAATTAGCCTACACATGGACTCAAAAGGTCAGTCCTTTCGAGAAATCTGCATCCTCACAGATTCTCCAAATTTGTCAAACTTCCAAATTCCTGACATAGTATTGAGTTGTAGACATAGTATTGAGTTGTAATTATGCATGAGTGTGACTTCAAAGATGGCCTAGGGATGATTTCATGCAATTAACGAAACATCAAAAGTTATATTTTTCTGATTCCTGTTCTTCAAAAAATCCACCATGATGCATATTTTTCGAGTGTCATTTCATTTAGAAAATCCACTTGCTCATGAATTCTCTGAATCCATTGGGGCATGAAAATCTTGAAGTCTCTCATGGTGTGAACAAGTGCTTGGATATGATCTTATTATTTGAGTGGAAGTGATTGTATGACATTGGTGAGGGATTGGTTACTTGAATTCATCTTGAATTGGTCCCTTCAGAAAATCCATCCCCTTGAGGATTCCTCAAGTGTTCGGACTTTCAGAGAATCTACCTAAGGGTAGAGTCCTCGAAATCCATCCATACCTGAAATCCCCGAAGGAGTGAAAATCTTGAAGTTGTTTGATATATCATTTAAAGGTATTTGTAGTGGAATTTTTAGGGTTTCCATGATGATTTGAGGTTAATTATGTAATTTTTATAGACACTCATGGTTATCTTTATGACGTATTTGGATTTAATGCTTGATTATGCTAAATATCATAGTAATTGTTATTTCATTCTAATAGATGTAGGCTAGGGCTAGTCAAGGGAAATGATATAAGGAAAATACATCTAAATTTGGTCTAGAGGAGCCTCAAAGCAGAGCTAAAAGGATGAAGTATAATTTCAAGGGCATTTGGCTTGAATATAAGATTCTTTTAACATGTCGCAAGATCAGTGACACCAACATGAGACATGTAGATTATGATGATTTTAAATAGATAATTTTTGGGAATGCACCTTCCTAGCTTGCTTAGATCATCACCCATAAAGTATTGGATCAAGCTACAGGATTTCAACCCACATTAGAGTATCCAAAGTTAGTTTTGGAGTGTGCCAAGCATTATGATTCAGACACGAGAGTGATTGTTGGGCCTCAAGGGAGGATCACAACTAATTTGAGTGAAGAATTTATAACAAAATTTTTTAACATTGGATCACACCATAAGCTAGAGAGGATTAATATAAAGGAGGAAAAGGACTTCTATGCAAAGGATCCTGATAAGGCTTTGGCCATAATGAACAATAATTGGATTGCTAAGCCAAAATCAAACTACTTAAAGTTTCCCAAGCAATTGCATGGGAGTGATTTCCAATTGGAATATAATGATATGATTACCCTCTTGGGAAGAATAATGATTAGAGGAGGCCTTTATATTCAAGAATTGGATGTTCTATGTTATCTCATAAATTGTGAAAGGAACTCATTATCATCAGGTAGGTATCTTGAGTGACAACTCAGATATGAAATTGAAGAGTGTACAAGATACAAAGAAATTCACCATGACCTCCTACCTTGTATATTTGTTGGCCAGAAAGAATAAGTATAAAGGATTGAGTTGCAAGGGAGTCCTTGGAAAGGATAGGATGTGTGATTTCTACCCTCAACAACAGTATAAAACTTCCAACTATAGGAGGGTAAATGATTCCTTTTACATGTATATCACCATATTGTTACAAGATGCATTACAAATCATAATTTCTATAGAGGCCATAGAGTTGATAATTAAATATAATCAATGGTTTATCTAGTTTCAAAATTTCTCTTATATCAGAGTGTAAGGATCACCAGTAGTACCCATGAAATTGCCAATTTATCCAACAACTAAGCTCATTTTTCTATAATTAACTAGTAAGTTGGTGGCCTTTGATACAATTGTGAAGGATATGCACAAAATAGGACTTGGAGTAGAATTCCATTTAATAATTCGAGTCATGGAAGCCTACCCCTCTATCCAAAGTGCCTATCATTCTGAGAAAGAGATGGTGCAGTTTCATTTATTTTCACATACAACAAAATAACTTTGATCCCAATGGAATTGCTAAAAGTTGTCAAGTAGAGAATACAAGCACAAGATTCACATAGAGGATTGCTAGGCCAATTGCAAAGATTAATTTAAAAGTTATCCTCGAGAATGATTATATTGCATAGAGTTGCCAATGTTCCTGACCAAGTGGAAGATGAAGAGGATCTTGTGTAATATCATGACTATGAACCTTTTTCAAAACAAACTACTCCCTCTAGTTAATTGGTTTGATGGTGAAATAGTTGATTTGAATCAAGTAAATGAGCTAGTGCTGAAATATTCCAAGTTGTGGGTTAATCATAAAAGTTGGAAGCAACAGGTATAAAGTTTACTTATGATCTCATGGGTGATTTGGAGTCATTCAAAAGATGATATAGAGGCCACCCATGATGACACTACAAAACCTCTAGATGAGGATGATATTGAGGAAGTCAAGCCTATAATGTTAAAGAGAAGGAAAAGGATCCAATATAAGGAGAAAGGGCCTAAAAGACATCCTATTTCCAAGGAAAGGAAACCCTGTAAAGAAATTATTGAAGAAAGAAATGAAGAATCCAACCCTTCAAAGAAAATAAAGTTAATCACTGAAGGACAAAAGATGGCTAAAAGAGCTAAGGTCACTAAGGAAGGGACTACTCAAACCAATGTGGTTGATGTGGAAGGTTCAGGGGAAAAAAAAAGTATATGTGAGGTGAAGTTATCCCAAGCAGAAGGCACCTCCTATAGAGAACCTGAAGTATATGATGGAGGAGAAAGGAATAAATACTGAAGAGGAACCTACTGATGATCTTTCAAAGAGAGTAGTTCCAAGAAATAATTCTCCTCCTCCCTCTCCAGTCCAAAATGTACAAACTGATGAAGATATTGTCAATCAAGAAGGAAATATCTCTAGTGAACCTGGACAACAAGATGAAGATATTTCCCATAACCTCGAAGAAGAGGAGATAGAAAATGAGGATGTTCTAACACCCAAGAGTGGGTAGTTAGGTGACTTTGGGAGGAAATTGGAAGAGAATGAAGTAGAAAGTAAATATGCAACATCTTAATAATAGTATATATGGCTTCACAACCTCCAATAAATGAACATATATATACCACATGCAGAGGATATGAGTGAGGATAAGCATGGTGCTGATGAGGAACAACAAAAGCATGGGGAAGATAACAAGGAAGTAGAGAATGTTGAGGAGAATCCTTGCAATTTCCAGAAAGAGTAAGAAGTTTTTTAGGAGAATATAGAAATAGGGAAATCAACTTCCCCAGAGTGGTTGGAGAAGAGGCTGAGATAAAAGGCTATTATTGTGGAGGATGAAACTCCTAATTGGGATAAGTTTTTGGAAAGTTGGGGATAGCCTAAAGAAAGGAAAAGTGCTAGAAAAATTTCTAAGTTTGCAAGAGATGAATTTAATAATAGGATTGTTCATGTTTCCACTCCTATAGGTGATAAATACAAAGATGAGGTGAGGCCCTTAGATTACAAAGTAGAAACTATTAATCTTGGCTCATCTATGAAAGAGCAGGGAAAGGAGGAATTTCAAGAATCAACACAAGAAATCCTCAAAAGGTTGGATAAGGAAACCAAAGAGAAGGAAGAATTGCAAAGGAAAATAAGAGAAGTGCACAGGTATGTTCAAAATTTGGTGAAACCACTACAGGCACAAAGTAGTGAGGGATCTTCATTTTTAGAGGGGTTACTATCAAAGGATGTATCAGAGATTGAGAAAATGAAATATTATGTGCAGAACACTCAAGAATGTCTACATAGTGTAAGTCAAAGGGGAGATGTTATGATTGAAAATTTATATAAAACATATGAAAAAACATCTTCCCTCTCTAAGGACATGGCACAATTTCTCACTAAGTGTCAAACTCCTGATGACACCATCATTACAGAGTTGGAGAAAGTATTTGAGGTTCCCACTGATGTGCTGATTAAAGAAGGTGTTATCACAGTCAAAAATACCAGCAAGGCCATGGAATGGTTGGAAGCTTTTAATTTTAGAAATGACCTTAAGATGAAATCTCCAAAGAAGATATCAAAGGCTTAGAACAAGGTGAAAGAAATATATGATAGCTGCATTACCTTTCTAGAAATTGTTACTGGTAGGAAGAAACCTTGAATGAAGAATTTGAATGTGGGACAATTATAGAGGTGGTGGCATAAAATATATGCTCTAGGTGATAATGGACTGATAATGAAAGATATGCTTGAGGATGTTGTAATCTATATTTCTAGCTTGGATAGGTATCAAGGGATTTATGGTGATTAGGAGAAAAATTTGGCCAAATATAAAGGAGAACTAAATTCAATTAAAACAAGAATTAAATTGATGCCAATCCTAGCTTAGGCCAGCCTGGATATTTTCCTTTCAAAAGCTCAAGAAATTTCCAGGAGGGAAGAAGATAAGGACAAAAATGATGACTAAGCTTGATTACCTTGAAGAATGAGCCATCTACATTGAGCCTACCTAGGATGCAAGTTAGTCACACCTTGGATTATGTGCCATGCAATATATTTAATTATAAAGTTGCCTTTTGAATCCAACCTTGTATTATTTATTGTAAATTTGAATTAAGGGATTTTAAAAAAAGTGTCAAGGCCGACCTAATTATAAAACCCTAATTTATGTTTTCCTTAGGCTGACCTAACTTGGGATTTTCTATAAATTGAGGTCTCCTCCTCATTTGTAAGGCTAATAGTAAATAGCCAATAGCTGATAGTGCATAGTGAATAGTTGCTTAGTTGTTGATATCTCTACATTATGAGGAACTTGAATTGTTGTAACTCATTGGTGAAGTGAATGCAAGTGAAGACACTGCTCTTTGGTGTTCTTCTTTGTGTTTTTTCATTTGTGCATGGTTCTTGTGACTCTAATCTATTATCTTCTAAGTAGGCCTTTTATGGTTAATCTTAGAACTAGTTGCAGTTCATTTATGTTTATGATAAAGTGTTTGAGGTGTTAAGGAATCTTCGTTCCATACTTTTAGTGATTTTTTGATTGCGGATTATTGTGTAATGCTAGACTTAGCCTACACTATTTTTACTCAAATTCAATTGTGAATGTTTGAATGTTTGCAATCTAAAAATATTTAATTCCTCTGGAGATTGACCTGTCTTTGTGATACTGTGGATTTAATATTGTTAAGAAAATATTGGTTTTGGAAGATTGGCCCACCTTGAACACTCTATTGTCTACACATTTGATCTTAGGTTTTAGGTTGGATATCTCTCTTAAACCCTACATCCTTCTCTATTTCTTTTAAATCATTGTTAGAGAAAGATTCACAAAGCATCACCATTATTGTTACATTTGATGTATGTTAAGGCTTCCACTACTTTTTTCGTAAGGTCCCTTGTGATTACTAGCATTTCCACATTTATCCCTAATTTTTTGTTGCATTTTCAAGACTTGGCATTAGATACCTTGGGTTTGTTTCTTGAGGCTTGCTGATAGAAATTTACCTTTCGAGAGAGATAGGATACTTGTATCTTGTCTAAGTTGTTGTAGTGCTAAAAACACCATCAACATGTTGGCACTAGAAGGAGGGCTAATTCGACAAAGCTATAGAATTTTCTATCATCTATATCTCCACAAATATTTAGATGATAGACTGGACCTACATCAAAAGGATATTTGCAAGATTTGGGAGTCCCTACTAGGTCAATGAGGACCAAGAAAGGAAAGGCATCATCATCTTCACCCATCTATCCATCTAGTTCTTCATCATCTGATTCTGAGCCTAATCCCATTGAACCTACTCCTATTGAGCCTAATACTACACCCATTTAGCAACCCCAAATTCTAGTAAATCAGCCATTAACACCCCCACCACCACCAATGGCTTTCCTGGCTAATAACCCTTCACCCCTATCTTTCAACAATTATAATGTCATGCATAAAAATCCCGAGCATTTTTGCTCCAAGTTCCATATTAATGATCCCAATAGGACTATTGAAGAGCATATCAAGATTTTCTAGACTACCCTAAAGGATAGGAAGATTGTTCATGAGGATGTGGCCTATAGGTTGTTTCCCTATTCATTGGGAGAGGATTCATTCTATTGGTACAATTATTTACCAACTAGTTCAATCACTAGTTGGGATCAATTGGAGATTTCCTTGTAGAAATTTAGAATTCCAGTCAGTCCCAATGATCTATATCTCCAATTATTATCAATCAAGAGGGAATTCAATGAGACCATAGGCTCATTTAATAATAGGTTTCATTGTGCCTACTCCCAATTGAAGCCACCTTATGTTGTAGATGATGCATCAGCTAAAGAGGTTTATTATTAAGCACTAGATACCCTAACGTCTACATTCACTAAGTGGAAAAATCAACCCCCAACTTCACTTATTGATGCATATGCAAAGGTGGTTAGGGCTAGCACTGATTTAAGGCAACATCTATCAAGACCCTTTCCTTCATTGGGACCTACTGCACATCCAGGACAAGTCCAAGGTCTAAACCAAGCTTTAGCTAACCAAAATCTAATGATGAATCTAGTCCCACATATGTCTCTAGTTCCACACCCAGGTCCACTAAATCAAGCCCAACTACTTCCTCCTTATTTGTAGAATTTAGGG
>VDFB02215199.1:0-21257 GCA_007258455.2 Sequoia sempervirens | reverse complement strand
ATTTGGAGTCCTTTGTCATCATAGATCTAGCTTGCATTAGGATTTTCAAGATTCGTTTGCATGCTAGGTGTTAAATTTTGCATTCATAAAAAGTGCATTTAGGTTGCATTTTTGCAATCTAAATTCATTTAAATTTTCTAAAATTCTACATTTTTTCATTTATGAATGCATCATAGCACTCAGAATACATGAAAATCCTACAAAACTTTCTGAAAATTCTAAAAAAAAGTCCATGTTGGGACTTATTTGCCACCCTGGGCCAATTAGTCCCTTCTGACCCCTGAAACAACATTGTTTAGAACTCAAAACTCTATTTTTTAGCTTTTTTTTGGTACCTTAACCTACCTATATTAGTTACTTTCATTTCTATAGCATGCATTTCACTATATCTTAATTAAAATAGCTCATTTGATGCACTATTTAATTCCACATTTACATCTTCCACATTTCATTTTTCATATTATTGCATACTGTAAGAAGCAATTTCCTTTGTTTTAAATCTATAAATTACATTTTACTTTATTTACTGTTGCATATAATGTTCTTTAAATACACCTTTGATTTTATTAAACATGGATTTTATAAGCATAACACCCCCTCTTATGAGTTTGATTCTAATTACAACCATGAGGAACATGGTGTAGACCAAAACATTACATTACCCATTGGTGCAAATGGAAATGTCGACAATCATAACACACATACTTGTTCTTCCCCTAACACCTCTCCTCTTAGTGATGAAGGTATCTTGGTGAAGGAAGTTACAAGCATTGAGGGTCTTGATTTTCCATTTCCTTATTCCCCTTTGGATGATGTTAGACAACTAGAACATGAGATCATTTCTACATCCCTAAATATCACCCTACCGAGTCTCCATGCTCATGACAATCAAACTTCTCTTTCTCCTAATATCCCTCCTCGATGTAAAGAGGATAGGTTTGTGTTAGAAGGTATCCCTATTCAGAATCATGACACCCTTGATCCTCCCTTCCCTAATGCTCCTCCCATTTGGGAAAATCTATTTGAAAACCATAATGGTCCTTCTCTCGATGCCTCTCCCACTTGTGATGAAGCAACTTTGCAAAACTCCAACTTGGATGAACATATTACAAGCTCTTCTAGTAGGGTATATAATATGCAAAAAGAGAATGAGACCTTATAAAAAACCAACACTCACATACAATCTTTCCCTAATTTCCCCACTATCAATTACCAAACGCATTCAACCATTAATAACTCCCTTGGTTGTGATGAAGTTAGTTTGGATGAACTAAACCTTAATTATCATGAACATGTGGTTTGTTGTTCTCCTAAGAACTCTCCTTCTAGGGAGGATATTATGAGCCAATATAAATATCATATCCCCTTTAAATACAATGAAAAATCTCACTTGTTATGGGATGTTAACAATATTCAACCCCACTACACCCTTTACCCACCCTCACATAAACTTCATCCTTCCAATAAACCTCACTACACACTTTCCCCACCTTCACATCCACTTCAACCTTCCAATAAACCTCACTACACCCTCCACCCACCTCAAACTAATGTGTCACAACAACTAAGTTATAATACCGTTGCTCATACATATAATACTTGAAACAATCCACAACCACCGCAACCAACCCCACCCTCTATACCTTTACCAAATCCTCCTAGTGCTCCTTATTATCTCCCAAAAACAAAGGAGTATGAGCTTTTTGAACAATTAAACAATACTCGTGCAAATATTTCATTTTGGGATTTACTTCAGAACTCACCAAAGTACCACAATATTCTTCAAACATCCTTAAAAAAAATTGAAGCTCCTCATGGTACAAATTTGAATGGTGTGGCAGATCTAGTCCATAAAATGAATCAAACTAATATTGACATTACTTTTCATGAACACGAGCTCCCTCATTTAGAGCTATGAAAACAAAATGAAGCTTCTCTGATCATTGCTCTATACAATCAAAAAAGGATAAAGCACACCCTTATTGATAATGGTACCACCCTTAATGTGTGTAGTGTGACTCTCTTTGATCGATTTTATATTGATAGGTCACAAATTATACCTGATTCCATCTCTATTCAAGTATTTAAAAATACAACATAGCAACCAGTCAGTGTAATCACTTTACCTATTAAGGTTGGGGTGGTAACTTTGTAAACACCTATCCATGTCATGCCTTATGATCTTTCGTATAATTTTCTTTTAGGCCAACCATGGATTCATGAGATGAATGAAATGCCTTCAAACCTTCATTATCTAATGAAATATGTCTATAACAATAACATTTATCAAGCTGAAGCAGATCCCAAGCCTGAGAGTTGCTTGCACCTTGAAAAAGGAGCTACAAGTCCTTTGAAAACATTGATTCCAACATCCAACATAGAAATTGAACACAACTATTAGAAATGGTCATCTAAATTATTTGGTGACAATTGGGGATCCTTAGAATTCACACCATCAATTATGGGTGAATACATATTCACACAAAAGAAAGACAAAAAATGAGAACAACCAACCATCATGTCAATGTAACATACAAACAACCTTTCGAAAGCATCTACCTCCAACACTTTAGACAACAAAGAAAACTACACAATAACAAGCAACCAGTTGATTTAAAAGCAATGAAAATTCTTTATGGATAAGGGTATGAACTCATAAAATAACAAGGATATAGTGGAAAAGGATGTGGTGCTCGACAAAAAGGTATTCACAACCCTATAGAGCCTAACACACAACAAAAACCCCATGGTCTTGGTTATTGTCCTTTGTCTAAACCTTCAATCAACATCAACAATCTCATAAAACACATTCCTACATCATCCTTAACAACTAGTAGTATTAAACATCATCGTTTAACAACACCTTCACTTAATGTCAATGTCATCTCACAAAATGATCATAATTTGAATTCGTTAGATTTTATACCTTCCTATAATGAGAATAATAAAATCTCTCAATCTAGAGACACTTGTGTAAGTATGAAATCCACTACTAAGATCACTTGATCACCCTCCAAAATCACTTGATCACCCTCCCCCTAAAACTCAAAAGAAATGTTATTCCAAGACTTCATTTTTTGCATTTCATAGATTTCATGGTCACACCACTAATGAATGTAATGCCTTGAGTCATAAAATACAACATTTTAAGGAATTTGGTATGCTTCCCTATGTGGGGGCACCTCATTCCTCTAATTGATATTGATTTTCACTCTAGCATGCATTTTATCAAACATTTTGGCTCGCCTTTGTCTTGCACTCAATGGGGGAAAGGGGTTTGCTAGCCTTGTCCTCGTATGTCACTTGTGGTTTCCTTCTTTGGCTAATCATTAACCTTTCATGAATATATAAGAGCAAGCTTGGGATGTGGACAATGTGCTTTAAGTTGGCTCATGTGTGACATACTCCCTTTTTTCATGATGTAGCTTATCGGAAACATATGACTTGGTATAGGGCTTTCTAAGTAGGCTCTCATGTCCTCTTCTTCTACTTTAAAGAAATTTCTCATAGTGCGAGTGCTTGTAACTGCTTTAAAGTGGAAGGCATACATCACCATTCACATTTCATTATGTGATTTCTTTCTTCTTGCAATGCATTCTTTTCTTGGTAGAGTTAGCGACCTTGATTCCCACCAAGAGCGTATACTTATTTTTCTCTTATCCTCTCTTGGAGATGTTAAGCATGATGTTACCTAAGATGAGACCTTGCACGAACAAAGAAAAATCCCTTTGAACAATCCTTACACTATTTTGTACTAACAATGTCTATGACTATCAAGCATACCAATGTGTTTTTACCTCATGGAGCTCAAAAAAAGAATAATCATTTTCCCTTGTGGCGCCTTATTAAAGTTATCAGGAGGTATAACTTTTATATAGTTGAGCGGGAAGCCTACCTAGCGACATGATTTTTCCCCATAGCCACCTTTGTGTTTGTGAGTGCATACTAAATAGCGTATGTTTCTCACCTTTTAGATTTTCTCACCCTATGGATAGTCAAAATTTCTAAGGCCCCAGAGTGAGTATGTTGTAGCCTTCTCACCTCACAGATGACTTGAAGTTCTATGGCCCCAGATTGAGTACATATTTTTCACCACATATTTCTTTCCATCTCGCCTTTTCCTAATTTTGTATCTTGGGGGCTTGACCTACATGGGGATCTCTCTTGAATGTGTACTTTAGTGTGAGTTTGAAGCAAGTTCATCCTCTCACTAAAGTGGTGGCTAAATTTGTTGCAAAAAAAAGGACCCTTTGCTTAACATGACATTAATTGGACTGAATGAGGCCTTAATTCAAGTGTTGTGAGGCATGTTATGCATCCACACTAGGTCTTGGGCCCTTATAAATCAAATAGCATGCTTCTATTGATGTCTTGTAAAGGTGTTGTAAAGTGTTGTAACATTCTTTCACACTTTTCTAGACTTAATGAACATATTTCTCCTTAATTCAACATTATAAAATGTATTTAAATACATCTTCACATCAATCTAGAAGGTTTTTAAAATAAATTTAATGGTAAATTATTGTTGTAATGTCTCTTGCACATTCACATTGGTTTTTGTGCCTTCGTAGGCTATGTGGAGCTCATTTTAGTGTTGTAAAGTGTATTTAATCCCACTTTCACATTGATTTATGTGTCCCAAGCGCTATTTGACATTTACATCATCACTAATAGGCTCTTATTAACCCATATTGTGCATCTTAAGGCATAATTTGATCCAACAACTAACATAGTCATAATGTAAGCCTAATTTTCTTACTTCTCGACATTCTAGCTAGCAAAAATGGCCCCTATGGGACCCATTCACCATTAGTAGGGAATTAGTCCCATCTAGGTGGGACCCATTCACAATTAGTGGTGAATGAGTCCCATTTGAGCCATTTTTCAGGGTTTTGAGTGGGAAAAATTAGGTTTTAAGTTTAATTTTTCTCCATGTCAGTTGGGGATCTAATTACTGAGAAAATAAGGTGAATTTCTTATAAAAATACCTCTCTAAACTCATTTTTACATCTATTCATCCATTAACACATTCACAACATTCATTAATCATCTATCTTCTATCTCAAGTCAACCAAGCTAGGGCATTTACATTCCAAGAGATCAATTTAGCTTCCTAAGAAATCTAAGGGTAGATTATACATGTTATGTTGCAAACATTCAAAATCAATCATCATGGCAAGGTAATCCATTCCATTTTTGCATGTTTCATTTCTTTCTTTCATCATTTTGTTTTAATTACCTAAAAGGGGTTTGACCAAGGCAAACCCCCATGCCCTAACAATAAACATTTCTTCTCCGCTTCTTGTGTGTTTGTAGATTTAGGTCTCTTTGAAGCTTGGAAATCATTGAAGATAAATTTTCAAGGTTGCTCATGTCTTCTCTTCATTCAACAAGTCAAAATATCAACAAAAATCCATTTTCAAACCTGTAAATTAGAGTTTCGTTAGCGGACACCTCAAGGGCATCAAAGTGCAGATCAGAAGCTTAAGAATCCACCTTTGAAAATCTAGAAATTAAAAAGTGGAATCATCTTCTATTAGTGGTGAATGAGTCCCACTCCAAGGTCAATTTTTATTTTTTTGCATTATTGAGTACCCTTTTGTCAGAAACGAGTTCCAGTATAGTTTGGCAAAACTGGGACTAATTCGCCCAAAATGGCGAATGAGTCCCACCAAGCCAAAATTTTAGCATCAACTGTATTTCAGAACAAATTTCTAGTCTCCATCCATATTCTAGGTGTACACTTTCAGTTTTGTTCATTTTCGTTAAGTTTTGCATTCATTCCTAGTTCATTCTTGCATTACATAATGTGATTTCAAACAAGTTTTTGTTTAGTTTCTACTCATTAGTCAATTAATCTCATTCATTTCTTGCATTCAATCATTATATATCTAGGAATATTTCATCTCGCCTCCATCATATTGTATTGACTTGAATGTAATATACATTTTTGGCCCATCTTTTTCCTCTAGGTGAAAAACCTTAGAGCTACAAGCGCAAGCCAAAAATCTATATAACAACAAAAACTATTGGTGAGAGAAGCTTGAATTTTTTCTTCAAGTATGATTTTATTAGAAGGTTATTATTACATTGAAGTAAATATTTGAGAGGTTCAAGGAAATATTTTTCCACCAAAAATTTTACTAAGGGGAAAATTCTTAATGTATTATTAGTTTAATTGGAAATGTAGAAAAAATGTTAAGAGAGAAATTGCTTTAGAGAAATTTTACCGCAAATACAAACCAAGTGATATAATTATCCAGCATATTTTAATGCTCTTTACAATTAATATCTATGACACCATGTGTCAATATTTTGTGGTATTTTTAGTTTTTCATTATAATATAAGATGTAAAATATATATACAATAGAAAAATATTAAAATATTTTAAGTAATCAAAAAAAATTATCTAAATATTTTGAGAGTAAATAAAATATAATTTTTAATTTTGTGACATCATTTTGATGGTGGGTAAATTAAATCTAAGGTTACTTGCTAGCCTAAATCACCTGTTTGACCATGGAACACACAGGGACACAAAAATGACTGAAAGAAACTATTTGGCCACTTCCCTCAAAGAAGAGCTAAAATATTTAGTTAGGGTTGTGGTCCCTTTTTCTATGGTGTTTTGATGATGATAGGATTGAGATTGATATTTCCAATTGGGTAAATTAAAAATAAATAAATAGACTATCACATATTAAAAAAAAGAAATAAAGAGCGTATGCGACGTTGATGGGCCAAAAGTGGCAGCAATATGATGGGTATGTGTATTGATGACTTTGTTTTTACCAAAATTGATGAAAAACGAAAGGATTTTAAGGAGATTCTTAGCTTCCATAAATTATGCTTTACCTTGAATTTAATAAGTATTTATTATTTATTTTCTATTCAAATTACGACTAGAGTCTTGATTGATAGATTGATTGAAAAACATCTATAGCTTTCAAACGGTATCACATTTTTTGAATCCAAACATGCGCCACATCTATGCTTCATACTATAGGATTAAAAAAATAAAATTGAATTTTGCGAAGTTTTGACCAAGTTAAGGTATTTCTATATACCTAGTTTTTATATTTTTAAAATTTGTAATAAAAATCATAATTAATTATATACTTGGAAAATTACAAAAAATATGCATCACATTGGGCATGATTCCTCTACTCTGTATCAAAATATTATTAAAAACATTATTTTATTGTGGTTAGGTGGCCGACAGACACCGCTTTATTTTTCCTGTAAATTTGCTACCATCAAGATTGAAATTTCAAATTTTCACCAAATAGATTTTTATTTTTTTAAACATACCTAGTAGTTTAGAAACTATACATCAATTTGCTATAAATTATATTCTACACATTTTTGAAATAATATAGATAACTTATTCAACTTTAAACAAGTTTCCTAACTTGATTTTTATGAATGTTTTGCCACTTAACGACTGCTTTTTCCTTGTCCCGCACATACCCATACAAAACCAAAACACTATAATGCACATAAAGGTCCAACTATGATATGAATTTGAGATTTCTTTGATTGAACTAGGGAACTATTTTCCCTAGTCTAAATATGTTGAATTCTAGGGTCTAAAAAAAGGTGCAAGTATAATACCATCTATAGGCCTTTGACTATGAATACAATTTTGAAGTTTGATAGTTTTCAAATTATTAGCTTTGCCCTATTTCAATGAGAGCAAGAACTTCAATGCTTATTCTAGTGTTTGATGGTTTAATATCCTCAATCCACTTTAATCCCACTGAATTGTAACCTACAAGAAGGACAAGGGAAGAACATTTGTGCCAAATAGGGGCTTGACTCAGTCAAACCTTATTTTGGCATTTCTACCTCCATAAATGACTATGATGATATTGGTAAAGAGTTCTTACCCTAGGTCAGGCATAATAAAATGGATAAAAATGAATGATAAATAAAAATGCTGTAACTTACAACTTAGATTTGCATTCCTTGTTTTATTGAAATAATTTGGCACATCTCATACAAGGAGAAACTAATGCTTGCTTGAAGATCATGTAAGTGTTACTGCTCATAATAACATTAAATATCTTACTATGTGTGAACATGAATGTGTTGATGTGTAATAGAAATGAATTAGCTAATAGAGTGTTTAGTTATGATTCTTATTCTACTCTTGGAATCACCTTAATTTCCTTTAGGATTCCCAAAAGATATTCAAACTGTTCAGATCCTTAAATAAAGGGAAATACTTATATTTATATGAGTTTCAAAATATTTGAAATGAATCATTATGATAATCCAAAAAATGATTATGGAATCATAAAAATATTAAGGTTGTAAATTGATTTTGAGATTTAGGGCCTAATTAGAGGGACAAGAGCATTAGGGAACCATAGTCAAGCCCTATTTTTATTTTTTAGATATTTTTAAATAAAAAGTTAATTTAATTTCCTATATTTCATTTAGTTTATTGAAAATGGAAATTAAATAGGTTATAAATAAGATTAATTAGGCATAAGAACTTAGGAGGGAGCTAAACATATTTTGAAATTATCAAGGGTGATGATTCATGATACTAAATTTAGCCTCCACTTTAGTGAGGGTATAAACTTACACTCATACTCACACTAAATTATGGAGATGAAAAAATGGTACTTTCATCATAACACTAAAAAGGTAAGGTGACACTTGGATAGTGGGTGTGCTAGCCTCCAAACTCAATCTTATCAAGCAACAATATCAAGGAAAAATAATGCACACACACACAAGACATGGTGCAAAAACAAAGAGAAACCATACACGAGGAAGACATGTAGGAAACATACTAAAAACATGAAGCAAACACAAAATAAACATGAATCAAACATAAAGAAAAAAAGAAGAAAACACAAATAAAACATGAAGTATTCAAAAGGATACATAAACAGTAGAAATCATGGAATAGAAAGATCAGTAGTTTATTTTTAGGATACACACCCAAAGATATCCATAAGTCATGAGCTAGCAAGATTCAAAAACATGGTATAGAGTGTGAGGAAAATAATGATCATCTGAGGGATTCCATTGATTCCTTAATGCTACTAAGGCATTTGTTAGTTTTTAGAGACACTATGACAAACAAGGAATCGAGGCCATCAAGAATGGATTTCCATACTATTATCGAGCCTAAGAAATACATTTATAGTATTTCTATGAAGAGTTCTTGTAGCAAAGCCATTTCTACACCTAAATTAAGTGAGAAACTAAAAAGAAACAAAATGTTTCATAAGTTTTCTTATGGTGATCATTTCCTTGTTTTCCTTTGAATGTAGGGAATGTTATTTGTATATTCTATACAATATAAATATTATAGATGCTTAGAAACAAGTTCTATTAAATGGGAAAATTTATTGATAAGAAGTAAAACTCTAGAATTATTTTCCATTGATGTAAAATTTGAAAAAAGTATATCAAATAGAAAAGAGGGTTAGCAAAATATATAACTACTTTCTAATGTTTAGTTGATTTTTGCAGGTAGGGCACATGTTCTGGTTGAAATTTCCATTGATGAAGATAGTTATGTGTGTAAAAAACTAAGAACCTATCATTGAAATGAGGGATTATTTATTTTTTCGCTACCAATGCAAGGTAATTTTTATTGTAGGAGGCATCACACTATATCTCTATGAAGAAAAATCAAGAATTTATATGATTTTAATGTCATATCAAAAGGAAGCATGGAGACATCTTACTTGTTGAATTTTTCCACTTCCCTCTAACAAGATAATTTGATAAGCACATCACATAATGCATCTATATCCCTAAAAAAAAGGGAGAAAGGGATGGTTTCTATAAATTTCATAGCTTTTAAGAATAACTCTTATTTGAATGGCATAAATATTTTTATTTTATTAAGGTGGTTATTAAAAATCATGTTGAATGCATGTGAATTTTTTGTAGAAGTTATCTAGTGTTTAATTGGAGTCATCAATAGTTAACTAGCATTCAACTGCACAACAATAGCAGTTTGTAATTGTTCGATCAATTTCTTTAGTCTCTACCTTCTAACATGGTTTTCCTCAAGCTACACATTAACTTGAAGGTAACATGCATGATGTGGCATGATGCATAGATGTGGGGGTGCATCCTTAGGGTTGTATAGCTAGAACCTTCTTTTTAAGCCTACTTTAATGTTGTCAAGATTCAAAGCTTTCTAAAATGCAGCATTGCCAAGTTTTGTCAACTCCACCCTTTTAATCTCTAAATTTGGATATTTACTAGTCCATTTTTCTCTTTCCTTTGTAGAATATGATTTGGAGGATAAACACATGCTAACATAAATTGGTTGCAATCTATGAGATGTGTGGATTGGTAGGTTAGTGAGTCAATGCCTAGTTACCTTAATTTTTAAATAGTAGAAAATGATATGTTGTTGCCCTGGCCATCAAAAATTAGGAGGCATCTATTAGTCAGTGACAAACCCCCAGGTATGCAGAAGAAACAAAATGGTGCAAAAAATGTAGGAAGATTTATTTTGTCATCCATACATGGGGTTGAGTAGCCATACAGGCACCTAGTTCACAATTAAGTATATAGTTCTTGAGGTTCTTTTTCTCTTAAAAAAATAAAATCTAGGTATCTTACATCTAACAACATTTACACAAAATAAAATAGTGATCCACTCTCAGCTCTTAGGTATAATGTAGGATACCCTGTAGTTGCCCATTTTGGAAAGAACTCTCATTGCACCATTTCATCCATCTTCGATGTCTATCTCATCACAATTCTAAATCTTCATTTGACCATATGGTTTGGTTGTATATGTCATTGTCAATGTTTCATAGAATGCAACAACCACTATAGGCATCAAATTGAGTGCATGGTCTATCTTGGCCTTGTGTTGTTCTCAAAGTCATATCAAGATGCCTTCTTTTAAATCTCATCCACCAAGAATTACTGGGAATTACATCCTTGAATGTATTAGGCCTTATCTGGTAGATCTATGCTACTTTAGATTTTAGATTGAAATTTTCTAAACCATGGCCAACAACAACTATCTCCTTGCACCATATGACAACCTTTTACTTTTTTTCTTTGTTCAAGACTATTGTGGGACCTTTCCTTTTTGTAGAGGTAACACCAATCAACCAATTAGTCAATGTGGTTATTGCAAGATCCCACTTCTTTAATACCCACTTGTTGACATTTCATTGTATTCAACATCTGCCATGGTAGTTTCCATGCCAATCATGTATCATTCCTATTGCAATGAAACCTTTTTGGTTGTAGCAATTGAATTCATTTGGACTATAGGTTCAATCAACTATGGAATGGGAATTACTTCATCCTCATCACTGTGTGGCTACCTCACACCTCTCTTGTGTGGAGGAAATATTATATGATCTTTTTTACATCTCACTTGGTTCTTGTTGGAAATTTTTTCTTCACCTACATTGAGCCAAGTGTACAAGAACAATAAACAGTAGACACGTACACACAAATATATATTCAAATTAAAGGAGATGGCCTGATTATGGTGAGTGATATATTGTGTGAGGGGGCCACATCAACAAATGAAATACTACCCAAAAATTAATTGCATACAACTCTTAAATGATCATATCCCCAATAATAAATCTTACAACCCTTAGTTGATCAGGGAATATATATATATATATATCTATGTGTGTGTGTGTGTCTATATATATATATATGTATGTATATATGTGTTTTGTTTGTGTGTGTGTGTATGTGTATATAATTATTTAAGGGGTTATATATAACTTGAAACAACATTATGATACAAATATGTATAACCCTTCTTAAAACATCATAATGATAGTACTATATGTTGTATATGGGCTTTTACATATTCACATTAACTTTTCAGCCTTATTAAATAAATGGACTTTAATTGTGACTTATTTTAGTGTTGTAAAGTGTACCTTTACACTTTTCTACACCTATCTTAGGGCTTTATTTAATTGAAGTTAATCTATCTCTCTAATTGAATCGCTTAATTCAAATCCAAGGCTAATTATTTGCAATTTCCAAAGAGGAAAACCTGGCATTCATTAATTCCATAACATAACACTTATCGTTGGAGAATATGTCCTAGGTAAGTTACATAGGACCCATTTACCCAATGGGGAATGAGTTCTCACTTAGGCCTAGGACCTAAATTTTTACTATGTTTTTAGTTGTGTTTAAATGATTTCAAATTTATATACATATGTCAGCTTGTGTTATTTAAATTTCAAGAATTAATGTTACATATGTCTAAATATAAGGTAATTTCACTAAGTTTCTGAACCAACAATTTTTGTTCTATGTACTTCTCTTGCACTCTTAGGGTTTTTCACCTAAAAGGAGAGAGATAGACTCAAAAATTTTGGTGGTTCACTCAAACTAAGGTATTTATGATGTAATTATGACTAAATTAAATGATCTAGATGTAGCTAATTGATAAAATTGATTGATTATGAATGAAAAATACTGAAATGTGTAATATTTGAAAACATAATGTGATATGTAGGAATGAACTAGAAACGTAAAAAAATGCAAATAGAATTGAATGAGACTAAAAATAGTGCACTATGAGATGAAATTCTAATACTAGAAGATTCTAGAATTTGGAAAAATTCATTATTGATGACCAGTGGGACTCATTCCCCACTGATGTCAAATTGGTCATGTTATTGGTAAAATGACCTGAAACTAGTTTTCAGCTGTTGAGAACTGAATTCTTGTGAAATCAGCTTTTCCATCCTAAAGGTGGGACTCATTCACCACTGATGGAAAATAAGTCCTCTTCTAAAAATCTATGAATTCAGGAGTCAAAACTATGGGTCCAGATTTGCACTTGTCTTCCTGTCGAGTTGACAAAGTCAAATCTATAGAAAACGGGTTGAATGTTGTCTCCAAGCTTCAATTAGGGTTTAGTTGACTTGAATCACTTTGATGAATTTTTGACCACTTTCCAACACCTTTCTTTAAAAAATCTTCCAATAAGACCTGCAAACATACATGTAAAGAGGAGGAGAATGGTTAAGGGTTAGAGTATAGGGATTTTCCTTGGTCAAATCCCACTTTGGTAATCAAACCCTTGATAAAGAAATGAAATGAAAACAAGAAAGAAATGATGAATAAATAACATGAAAGTATCCTAAACTCACCAAAACCTTCTTGTTGAAGTTTGAAGATATGTCAATGGCTACTCCAAGATGCTTGGTAATTGCTTGATCAAATGATTCAATGATGCTTTTGAATGCAAGAATGCTAATTGATGTTTAATGAGTGAATGAGATGAATTGGGATTAAAATGGATGGGAAAAAACTTATTTATACATACTTATGCCCTAAAAACCCAAGAATACAACATCATAGGCTGACCAAAGGTCTTAATGAATAAAAACTTGAAGGAAATTTTGGATTATTTTGAATTTTGAGCCAAGAGGGACTCATTTGCTACTGATGGTGAATAGGTCCCACTCTAGGCTTGCAAGTGGGTGTCAAGAATTAAGTTGTATTTAATATTGTTTTTCATGTTTGTATGAAAAAATACACTTAAATAAGGCCTATAAGTACATAAAGGGGCCAAATAAAGGATAAGGAAGGTGTAAATAGTGATGAAAAGCATAGAAAAGCATGAAATCTTGTTACAAAACTTTACAACACTTTGTTCAATAGGAATTGATAAGGGATGAAAAGGGAATATTTAGATGAATTATAATAAGAAGAGTCTAGAAAAGTGTAGAAATGTGTTACAACACTTCACAACACTTTCACAAGACATCACAATTTGAATATTAAGGATCTAATCTAAATGTTTAAGTTACATTACAACATTAAATCTAAGCAAAATGAACCAAGCATCATAGGGGAAAGACCTAAATAAACATGAAAATTTCAATTATCCATTTTTCTATGGTACATTTAGCCCCTTCTTTAGTGAGAGGATGAACTTGTTTCAAACTCACACTAAAGTAGCCATACATATTGAGAGGGATTCGAATGCACTTATGTTAGCAATATGGAAGTACAATGATCGAGAGGGATGATCAAGCCCTTGGGATGAAGATAACATGGAAAAATAAACATAAGAACAAAGGAACACACATGTTAAAGAGAAAAAAAAGGGAAGAGAAAAAGGAAAAGTCGGATCAAGCTTTGATCGTTTGTTCAACTAGTTGTGAGTCAGATTTAGGCTATTTCTTTGAAAAAGAAAATGCATACTCACTTTGGGGCAACATAAGTCATGGTTGTCCATCAGGTGAGAAGGTACAAAAGGTGATAAATATATGCTCGGGTGGTATGTACTGGGTATGTGTAGGATCATGATGGGGCCAAAAGTGGCGATATAATGGGTATGTGTAGGGTATATGGCTGAAGACCTTTTTTTACCCAAAATTGATGAAACGAAACTTGGGTTTTTAAAGGAGATTCTCAAATTTCCACCAATATAAATTATTCTTTACTTTGAATTTAATAAATAATTATTACTCATTTTCTATTTGAATTATGCCTAAAGTCCCGATTGATAGATTGATTGAAAAAAATCTATAGCTTTTAAACAGTATCACAATTTTTGAATTGAAAACATGTGTCAAGACTACAAGTTTCCATACTATAGGATTAAAAAAAAAATTCAGAAGTTTTGACCAACTTCTAAGGTCTAATATTTACGTTTTTATATTTTAAAAAATTTGTAATCAAAAAATTCATAATTAATTATTTACTCTGGAAAAAATTACAAAAAATATGCATCACATCGGGAAATGAGTCCTCTACTTATCTCTATAATATTATAAAAAAATATTATCATTTTATTGTGGTTAGGGTGGTCATACAAACACCTACTTATTTTTTCCCTAAAATTTAAGTGCTACTTCATTGAAATTTCAATTTTTCACCAAATAGATTTTTTTTTAAATCTAGTCTGTTTAGAAACTACATTCAATTTTCTAGAGATTCTATTTTTACACATTTTGGAAATAGTATAGATAACTTATTCAAATTTTTACGTCAAGTTGCCTAACTCTAATTTTTCTGAATTTCCATTGCCACTTAAGGGCCTATTTTTTCCATGATGATCCTACACATACCCTACTCACAAACACATAGGTGGCTATGGGGAAATTTGTGTCGTGAAATGGGCTTCCCACTCAACCATATCAAATTTATACCTCCTAATAACTTTAATATAGCACAACAAAGGAAAAATGTTGGTTCATGCTTCATGAGACAAGCAAAGCTTCATATTCTTAGAATTGATGAAAAAATGTGATGGCATCACAAGAATTTAAGTTGTGTTATGCAAGGTGGCCATATGAACATGTAAAAATTTAAAATATAGAAATGTAAAATGAAAAATATGTTCAAAGAAGTCTTGTTTAGTTCATGTGAGGTCTATCACTTAGGGAATATTGTGTCTAATGTCTCTAAGAGATGACTGATCAAAGAATAGAATATTCACAACTTAGGGGATGTGGTGTGTTGCATCAGACCACTAAGATAGATCATATTTATGAAGAAAATCACACCAAATTTCATCCACAAAGTGACAGACTCATCGTATGAAGTGACAGGGCTACACTAAGAACTAAGAATACAAATGAATAATACCAATGTATGCCCCCACTTTGAAGGAATTGCTACACACCATTTTGTGAGAAATTACTTTAAAATAGCGAAGGAAAAATGCAAAAAGAAACAAGACATAAGAGCTAACTTGGAAATCCCTCATGCCAAGTCATAGTGTTTCCTAGTAAGGATGCGTTAATGAAGAAAATTATAAACAAATTGAGGGGTTGCCCTCAAAAAGGAACACACCAAACAGGCATAAGGGTCTATGGATTTGGATCAACATAAGTTTTTTTTGTACAATGTTTGTATTAAAGATCCAAATCGTCATTCTCCAAATATTGTAAATTAGGAAGAAATGATATAAAGTGAGAAAACAAAATAAAAGAGCTTTTTTGGGTCAACATGGAAGAGACATTGTGGTCTCAACACTTTGCATCATCCCCAAAAGGAAAATGCAAGAAAAAAGAAAAAAAAATGAAAAAGAAAAGAAAAATATTTTGGGTCAACATGAAGAAGACATGGGGACATCTCTAAATGCTTTCTGGGATCATCCCCAAAAGGGGAAACACAAAACAAAATGAAATAAAAAGGTGGGCACCCTTCAATAACATAGACATAGGGGAACTTTTCACACTTTGTAATTACATCCCCAAAGGAAAGTATAAAAAATAAATGTAAATAGTAGAAAGACCCTTTGTCGTAACACAGTTATTATATTATGTATAGGAATTTCTAATGAATTTTGCATCATCCCAAAAAAGGAGAAACAAAAAAAAAAAGTGGAAAAAAAGACAAAAGCACAACATATAGAAGAAGGGAGGTACAAATAGAGGAAGTGCATGAAGAGAGGAAGAACATCAAACACACATTATGGGGGAACAAAATACACATATATAATCAAAGAAAAAGGGGAAGAAAAAGGAAAATGTAAAAAGGATAGTAAGGAAAATGTAAGTCAACCATCTAAAAGGTCATCCACATCCCAATCATGTTCAGTGTATTTTGTGGGCGGTTGACTATCCAAAGGAAGAATTGCAAGTGCCAAACTATGGGAAGTACTAGGTTCCTCTTTTGGTGTTGTAGATTTATCATTTAAGCTCATGGAAGATTAAAATAAAGAATTCATATCATTATGCACCTCTTCATCTATTTTAGAGATCTCCTCATCATCATCATCATCCAGATTAATCACGACAAGAGGACGGAGGGTAATGTCCAGTCAAGGATGTATCAAGAGTTGTGATTGTTGTATCTGATTGTTTTGTTGTGATGGTTGCATCATACTATCTTGGGGTGGGTCAGGAGGAGTAGGTTGGTCAGATATTGCTCCTGTCAAGGGAAAAGGTTGATTTTCTTTTGTTTCTTTTGGTTGTAACTAACGAGTAAGGAGACAACATCAACACCTACACTCTCTAGCACCATGGTTCCATTTGATTCTATTTTGAAGTTGTGTAGATGTAAGAGTGGGTTGATATATTATAGGTTCCTTTTCTTCCTAAAGAGGATGAATGGAAGGAACCGAAGGAGATGGGTCAATCAATTTCTCTTTTACTTTATAAACTTGTTTAAGGCGAGGTGGCATGACGGGGTTGGATTTGTTATCTCTTGGGTTTTTAGATGATGAAGGTCAAGTGTTTATTATTGGTTGCTCATGAGGTTGCATTATTTGTTCAGGTTTGAATTCAGGCTGAAGCATTGTCTCATCTAAGATAGGAATGGCAGAAGTGGACTAGGACATGTGGCGAAGAGACTATTTGACTATTCGTTTGGCTTTAAAATTTTTGGTAGGTAATGAAAAGGAAGTCCTTGTGAGGGGTGATGGGTTCCATAGGTTCAGGCCAAAGTACTTCTAAGGAAAAATTAATGTACCATATATTTTTGGCACCCACTTGCTTTCTAGTGCTTCTAGGATTTTTCACCTAAAAGGAGAAAGATGGGAAAAAAATGTTTATGTTACATTCAATGTGAATGCACTATGGATGACATATACATAGATGCATTGTTTGAAAGCAAGAAAATAATAAGATTAACTAATTAATGAATGGAAACTATAGGAAAACAAATTGTTTGAAAACACATTATGTAATGCAAGAACAATTGGAAATGATTAGAAAACTATAACAGAAATGGACCAAACTGGAAGTGTGCACCTGGGATTTGGAAAGAGGCTAGAAATTACACTTGAAATTCTATTGATGCTAATTTTTAGGCCATGTGGGACTCATTCACCATTCTGGGCGAATTAGTCTCAGTTCTACAAAACTGAGCCTCAACTTGTTTATGACAAAAGGGTATCTTAAAATGCATAAAATAAAAATTGACTTGGAAGTGGGACTCATTCACCACCCATGGCGAATGATTCCACTTATAAATTTCTAATTATTCAAAGGTGGAATCTAGAGTTCTTGGTCTGCACTTTGATTCTCTATAGGTGTCTACTTCTGAAACTCTAATTTTTGAACCCAAAAATGAGTTTTTTTTTATATTTTGACTTGTTCAATGAAGAGAAACTTGAGCAACTTAACAACTTGATCTTCAATGATTTCCAAGCTTTCAACAGACCTAAATTTTCAAACACACAAGAAGAGAAGACGAAATGTTGAATGTTAACACATGGGGATTTGCCTTGGTCAAACCCCTTTTAGGTAATTCAACAAAAATGATGAAAGAAAGTAATGAAACATGTAATAAAGGATTTTATTACCTTTCCATGATGATTGATCTTGAAATTTTGCAGTAAAACATGAATAATTTACTCTTGAATGTCTGAAAATTGATCTTGAATGGATTGTACTGTTAAAACCCTAACTTGCTTAAGAAGATGAATGATGAATGAGTTGAAAAATGAGTTGAGAGATGTAAATTAGGGCTTAGAAGGTTGTATTTATAGGAAATCCACCTATTTTACCCATTAATACCTCATCATAGGCTGACTTGAAGTAATATTAAACTTAAATTTCAATGTTTTCCCACTCAAAGGTCAAAATGGGGCAAATGGGTCCCACCTAGATAGGACTGATTTTCCATGCATGGAAAATGGGTCCCACATGAACCATTTTGATAGCTAGGATGCTAGGAGATAAGGTTAAAATTGCAAATTTGTCAGGTATTTTATCAATTTAACCCTCGAGATGCACACTATGGGTTAATAGGGGCCTATTAGTGATGATGTGATGGTCAATTAGGGCTTGGGACATAGAATTCAATGTGAAAGTGTGATTAAATACAATTTACAACAATAAAATGAGGTCCACATATCCTAGGAAGGCACAAGAACTAAAATGAATGTGCAAGACACATTACAACACTAGTTTAACATTAAGTTTTTTTTACAAGCCTTCTAGATTGATGTGAAGATGTAGTTAAATAGATTTTATAATTTTGAATTAGGGGAAAATGAGTTTATTAAGTCTAGAAAAGCATGAAATTATTTTACAACACTTTACAACACCTTTACAAGAAATTGTTTAATACATTTTAAAGGATCCAATACCTAGTGTGGATGTGAAAAACACCTTGCAACACCAAATCAAGGACTTATTAAGTCCAATTTATCATGAATTATTCCCACAAGAAAGAGGTGCTTTTTTCTACATGGTGCATTTAGCCTCCCCACTGTGGTGAGAGGATGAACTTGTTTCAAGCTCACACTAAAGGCCATATTCCAAGAGAGTTCTCGAATGTACGATGCAGACATGACAAAGAATGACAAAGATCAAGAAGGTAGTCATTCCCAGGATCTAAGATCCTAAGTCAAACCATCAAGATACATACACAATACAATGGAAATAAGATTGTACTGATTGTTTCTCCAACTAGTTGCATATCAAATCTAGGCTTGTTTGTTTCAGAAAGATAGAGCATACTCACTCTGGGGCAATAGAACTCTTGGTTGTCCATCGGGTGAGAAATCCACAACATACCTCACTGAAATATGGAACTCTAATTGTTCAAGGTAAGAATTAAAGGTGAGAAACACATACGCTAGTTGGTATTCATCACAAACACATAGGTGGGCTATGGGGAAAGTCGCGGCCACCAATGTAATACCTCATCAACCATACCAAAGTTATACCTCTTGATAACTTTAATAAAGTTCCAATAAAGGAAAATTTGGTCTCGCTTCTATGATCTAATCAAAACCTCAGATACTTGACACTACAGATTACTGTGGGCACAAAATAGCATAAGGATTTTTCAAAGAGATTTTTCTTATTTCGGGCAATGTCTCATCTTAGGGAACATCATGCCTAATGTCTCCAAGAGATGAAAAGTTCAAATGATCTCATCTTGTTTCCAAGAGAGGAAAAGTGCAAGGTCTCATCCTGAACAACATTGTACCTAATGTTTCCAAGAGAGGGAATCACAAGAAAAAGAAAATCGCACAATGAAATGTGAGTGGTGATGTATGCTCCCACTTTAAAGTGGTTGCAAACACTAGTACTATGAGAAATTGCATTAAAGTAGAAATAGGATAACATGAGAGCTTACTCGGAAATCCCTATGCCAAGTCATATGTTTCCAATGAGCTATATCATGAAAAATGGTAGTAGTATGTCACATGCGAGCAAACTTAAAACACATCATCCATGTCCCAAGATTGCTCTTATGTATTCATGAAAGGCTAATGACTAGACAAAGGAGGCAATAAAAAGTGACATACGAGGACAAAGCTAATGAACCCCTTTCCCCCACTTAATGCAGGACAAAGGTGAGCTGAAATGATTGATAAAATGTAGGCGAGAGTGAAAATATAGATCAATTAGAGAAATTAGGTGCCCCCACATAGGTAAGCATACCAAACTCCTAAAAATGTTGGATTTTACTACTCAAAGCCTTACATTCATTGGTGGAGTGACCATGAACTCTATGATATGCACAGAATGAAGTCTTATAAGAGCATTTCTTTCAAGTTCAAAGAGGGAGGGTGATCAAGTGATCTGGGAGGAATCTTGACAAGATACCCTCTTGATCAATGGTAGGTGGTCTTGTGATTTGCATCAAAGATACATCTTGCTTAGTAGTAGATTTCATACTTACACAAGTTTTTCTAGATTGTAATATTTTTCTCACTCTTATAGGATGAGGGAAAATCTATTGAATCATTAATTTCTTTCTAGATCACATTGACATTAAGAAAAGATGTAGGTGTTTGTTTTATGTTTGGTAAAGGATAATGTTCAAGACCACTAGTGTTGATGAGTTCAGGATGCATGACTATTAAGGATGATTTAGGAGTATGTTTAGTGATATTTTTGATGTTAAGTGAAGGTTTGTTGATCTTGATCAAAGAAGAATAACCAAGACCATGAGTTTTTTGTTGTGTTAGGCTCTATAGGGTTGCAGATACCTTGTTCTTGAGCACCACATCATTTTCCACTATATCCAAGGTGTTTCATGAGTTCATAACCTTTTCCATAAAGTTTCTTCATTGATTTTGGATCAGGTGGTGGTTCATTATTGTGCTCATCAAATGTTGTTGTGTATGTTGTATTTTCTTCCAAAGCAGAGGAGATAGATGGTTGAGAAGATTGTGCTAAATTTTGAGTTGTCATGATGGTGGGTTGTGCTTGGTTCTCATTTTTCTTTTGTGTGATTCTATATTTTCCCATAAATGATGGTGTGAATTCAAAGGATCCCCAATCATCACCAAATGATTTAGACACTGATTCTTCATTGTTTTGTTCAATTTCAAGAGCATCTATATCGAATG
>VDFB02215198.1:0-37717 GCA_007258455.2 Sequoia sempervirens | reverse complement strand
GGATTCAATGACAAGTTATATGAAAATGGATTGTGGATGGAGTTATGCATCAAGATGGCATAAGCTAACAGGTATGATCAGAAATCTGTTCAAGTACAAATGCTCATATGTGAAAAATGATTGCAATCATGGAAATTCTAAATATTCAAGAAAGATAAATGTTTTGGATCAAAGAAAAACATTGTCTAGCAAGACGTTTGTAGAAAGTTAAATTGCAGAAAGTTCCAAATTGAAGTTTTAAAGATTTAAAAATCAAAGGTTCGAGAGACTGTCGCAGCAGATGGAGGAAGCCAAGAGAAAGGCATTGTGATTGAAGAAAATATTTGAAAATCCTTTGAATCAAGCAAGAAAAAGAGTTGAGCATGTTTGAAGACTTGGATATGATCATTGAAAAGAGATAGAAAGGAGACTGGAGTCATTAGCAAAGGGATTTGAGAATGTCGCAACATTCATGGTTGAAATTAGGGGGGAGTGTTGGAAGATGTAATTTCTACCACTAATGAAAAATATTGAATGAGAAAGACAAAAATTAAATGCAAGTTTCTAATATTCTAGAAGGAAAAGATAAGGATAGATTTAAATATTTGTAAAGACAGGTTGGCCTATGTCCTAGAAGAGTTCATTTAATTTCTAGAACCATCTATGTAATCTCTAGAATTATCTTAAGACCTCTATAAAGAGGCAACTTGTAATGGTTTGAGCATCAAGTGGCAAGATGATCAAATGATCATGAGTAAAGGATGAATGTTGTAGCATTCAGGAGTTGTGAGCTTGTAAGATATTTTGATTAAGTTTAATTCAAGAATGTTTATTGTTAATTATGAATTTGTATTTCTGTATGTTTATTTCTGAGTTTATATGTTCATTTGTACTCCATCCACCCCATCATAAACTGCTCATTAGTGATTGAAGCTTCTTCTAATGCTAACCTATTGTGCATCTTGTATACCAGAAATATTAAACCATAAAGCATAGTATTTGATTATGTCCTACTACCTGGCGCTTATTCATACATTATATTTATGCCACCCTTGGCCTTCTACTCTCTTGAAAGGTGCATGTCCTGCTTAGATTTATTATTTCGAGCGAATACATTCCTTAAGCTTGTCAAGAGATTATTCTTAAGCATATTTTGAGAATAATATATTGTCTTTTCTGACTTCACTTAAACGTTAATTAGTTCAAAAACAATTAGAGTTAAAAGGAGAAGATTAAAACCTATTCAGCGTAACATGAAAGCCACCAATCACCTCATTAATATGAAAAGGTTGTAAAAATATCAAAATTACTCTTAAAATAGAAATAATCACTGATTGATCATTTACGAAATGTATTTTTTCCAATTCAATTTATCTTCTAAAAGATTGTATTCTAATAGTTTTGAGCTAACTCCATGTTTATCACTACAGATTACACAAGGCCAAACCCTCAGTTTCGTTAGCAGGAGAATATGAATTAGGTCGTGGGACATATTTATATTTGTTACTGTACATATGAGTCTGAATGATAGACTCCCATATGCAGCCCCGTTTTATTGTTTGCAGCACTTTGGATCTTGAATATGGGCTGCGCAATTGGTACAAGATCGTAAGATGTCCACAACTTGAAGAAGATTATAATTTTCTTTTTTATAGTTGTTATCTGCATCTGTATTTACTTTGGTCTTAAGGTTATATCGAGCAGAAACTTGCAGGGCAAACAGAACGGTTAGAATAAGAACTACTGTCATGACTCTCATAAGCATTGATCCCGCCATATTCCCTGCTGGAGAGCGTTCTTTCACAGAGAAAGCTGTTCAGGGTACAAATGAATAACTCAGCAGAAACAAAATAGCAGTCGATGAGAAACAGTGAAATATAATATAACTTAGGAGAGAACAGATGAAGATGGTATATAACCCATACAAAGCAGGCCATATTTATAGAGAAGCTGCAGATAGACGATCGGAATAGTTGAATATTGTAACTCGTTCAAGGAGGACCGATTCAAAATTTCAGTCGGACAGTTGCACGCTAGACCCTGAACAAGTCCACAAATTATATCAATCCAAATGTAAAATATTCGCTTCAAATACACGTTTTTCATTGTTCAACGGTTGTGTAATTTTGGTGATGGTGTATGATTCATACGTCAAACCGCGAACGCTTTTTGGAAACATTAATTCCTCAATTTAGCTGAGAGCATGGAATAGGCGTCCGTGTTTATGTAAAATCAAAATCCATCGATTTAGCTGCACTTCGAATTGAAGACAATGTGCACGTTTTTATATTTTTGCTGTTAAATTTTTCGTCTAACTGGGGATGCATAAAATTTTATAACTTTTTCTATTGACTTTGGGACGTGGTCTCATATCGTCTTCTCTTTATGATTTGCGTGTATTATTGTAATGTGAGTTTTGCATATTCATTTTTTTTTTTTTTTAACTTGGACTAGATTTTATATATTGATGTATAGTTAAACGTTAGGTATTTTGTTTTATGTCATTTATTTATCTATTATACATAATATTATATATGTATTCTTTATTTCTATTCATGTTTGTATGCCCCATAACATTTGTGTTAAGGCAAGGAATCATGGACTCTTTTCATGATGTGTGTGTGTCTATGGGCGTGCACATGGACACACGTGCATGCAAGAAAAAGTGAAGCCACAAGAAATATTCATGGGGTGTGTGTGTGTGTGCACATGCATGCGCATGCAAGAAAAAGTAAAGCCACAAGAAATATTCATTTTGTGTGAGAGAGAGGGAGAGAGAGAGAGAGAGAGAGAGAGAGAGAAGCCACCAAAAAAGGAAATGTTGATTCATTCTTGAATAGGAAAATCTCCAAGGCTTCATTTATATTAGAGCTCATTTGTCTCTTGACTTTCCAATGATCATTAGATGGAGATGTGATTAAGAAACTCTTGGAGCTTTGAGCTAATGAATTCAATAAAATTATAATGTAGGTCCAAGATTGGTGGATTAAGTACATATCTAGCAATGTTAGGCAACTTCTAGTGTTGTTTTTGCTGAGTGCAAGCAATATATCAATAAATATTTTAATTAGCTAAATAAAAAGTGAGCTAGTAGATATAATTTGTGCTTTTAATGGAGAATAATGGCATCACCTTATGACATGGAAAGTTGTTGGAACTCTTGGAACATGTGTTCATGAGTTCTTGAAGGTTTTTCCTATTAAATATAATGTGAACATTTTTAGTCCTTTGATACAAGAGTGTTAAATATATCAATGTCATTGTTTGAGATTGATCAAAGATTGATCATTCAAAAGTGATGGATCTAGCTATAGTATATGTGATGTAGAAGTAAGTGTATACATAATGATTTTCTCCCATTTTGAGGATATTCAAGTCTTTTTTATGGAAATCCCATCATCATTACCTTTGGATCTTATTTTCCACCAATCTTCATAAGAATTTGGATTGGCATCACCTAATTTTGGCATGTGGAAACTTGAACAATTTTTAAAGACACATTTAGATTTTGATTCCCTATTTACCCATATTATGGGATTGGATTCTACTTGATCACTAGTGGATCTATTTCTTCTAAGGAGAGATTTTTTTTTTATAGGTAGCAAATAATTTTATGTTGTCAAGCTATCATCTTTAGAATACAAGTTGCCTCTTTATGGGGAGATTCATATTATCTTATTTTCACTCCTATTTGTGGGATATATATTGTACTTATATGATAGATAAAATTCCTTGGGGCCATCTCTAGTCATCTGTCCTATGTTCTTTCACTACTACACGTTGAATTTATTTTTCATTCTTTTGGAGAGGAAATTTTTCCCATGAAGTTTTAACCTTTCCTCCAATTATGAGAGATTTACTTGTTTGTACATGGGTACCTTAGTAAGCCTTCAAGCCAAGACCCATCCATGCATCCATTCATACATTCATCATTAGTGCATTTTTTGCTACTTTCTAAGTTACACTTATAGAAGGGTGTTAGAGTGAAAAAGGTAATCACCGAATTGATTATTATTAGGTCTCTTTTAATATGAACATGCATAATATTACTAATTTTATGTGTTTTACATCCATAGTCATAGGATTACAACAAGTATCATGATTTGAGTTAATCCTCACCTATGGTTTCCTCTCATGTTTCTTTATCCTTTATCAAGTATAATTTATTGTATATTGTAATCAATATTTATTATTGTATTAATAAAATTATCAAGGATTAATAATAAATTATTTTTTCTCACCTCTTTGATAAGGTGTTTTGGTTGTACATGATTTAGGAGCTATGGGGTTCAAGAACCAACTCCAACATAAAAGGTGTGTACCATATGTGGGGTTTTGCTACATAGATGGAAAAATAAGAAATAAAAAAATGTAAGTTAATTCTTGGTGCTATAATGATGTATCTTGTGATTCATAGAATGGTTAGATGATGTTGGCAATGTTACTATTTGTACTTAGTAACCCTGTGTGGGAAAACTAATTGTTGTAGTTTCTTATGCATGGTTTTTTCCATAGAGAAAAAGTAGTACTATACCTATGCCTTATGGTGTTTATAGAATTATTATTCTTGTGAGATGATTTATGGAGATATTTTCATTATTTAAGTAATCAAATTTATTTCCAAATTAATAATTTTTACATAGGTACCGATCTTGCATTGAATGAAAATATAAAATAGTGAGGTCATAAATTATCTCTCCTTTTTCTTAGAGGAAATTTCAAGTAGATTTCCTTACTCAGGAATGTTCAAATATAATTATGTCATATTGCTATAGATAAATTAAATTTAATGATAGAGTTTTTATATATATTTTGATTAAATTAAAATTGGAAGGGCTAGTACCCATTAAAATGACCATTGAGGCCAACGAGGGGCTCATGAGAAGTGAAACGCCTAGAAAAATAAAACAAAAGAAACTAAAATAGTCCAACCAACATAAAAAATAAAGACGTCACATGGAAAAAAGACAGCAATGGACCAAAAAATAACTATTGGTCTCCTAGCAGTTTGAGACCACTCATTGCCTTCTACTCCAAAGCCAGGAAGTGGAGCTTCTCCTCAAAAGATAGGGGTCCCTTCTAAATAACCTGATTATCCACCATAGTGTCCAAAGTAAAGTTGTCCACCACCTTGCCTTTCTTCTACGTGTGACTATCATCAAGACTTCCCTTAGCCACCCAATTACCATGACTTTTCCTTATCTCTTGTTGAAAGACCTAGATGGTTAGTGTGGTGTTCTTCACAGTCTCCTTGTTGTAATCAGTAGTGACTTGGAGACAATAATTTTTTTTTCTTGGTTCCTATAAATAACATCAATCTCGACCTATAAGTTCTTTTTATCCTCCTCCATTCCCACAAGAGCTCTGAGCCCTTCCACCTCCTTATCCCAATTGGCCCAATGCTCAAATGACTTAGCCAAGGACGCAATCATATCCCAATGGCCATTGTCCTCCACCTCACCTGGCCACAGGACTTGTTGTTGCAACACCTTATTTTTCAAGACCTAGATTCTTTCCTTATTAGTAACAAGTTGACACAAAAGTGACTTGAGGATGTCATTTTGGATGTTAACAATCTCTGATATTTCATTAATTTTATAGGATCACTAGAGATGAAATTACCAAAACCCACCTTGGGTTCGACACCGGTCCCATCCAAATTGATGAAAATATTAGGAGAATTTTGAAGGATAGGGTTAATGACAGGAGGGGTATAGGGGACATCAAAACCCTCTACATGAATAGTGGAGTGCATTGGAGAATTGGTAGGGGTAGGACTCCATGACTTGTCATCCAAGTTATCTAAATTATTGGATCCAGTAGTAGAAATAGGAGTAGGCTTTAATAGGGGAGCAATTTTAATGTGGTTGGGAGGGGTTTCCTCATTGGTAGGGGTTTTACAAGGAGCATGAGTGACACAATGAGTAGTGGGTGGGTTTCATCTAGGGTGAAAGAGGGACTGGGATCCATAGGGGGTTCAGTGGGGTCATAGATGACCAAGGTCTTCTTTTTAATAGTGGCCAGGAAGGGTAATAAAGTGGCTTGGTAATGGAAGAGGCAAAAATTTAAACCTTGGTGAATAGGGAGACTCTTAATTTTACCTTGGACATTTTTAATAGATTGCTCAAGAGACTAAAAATCCAAAAGGAAAAGTTCATCTTTAAATTATAATGGAGATGGTTAAGCATAGGAAATAAATGGTCCTGAAAATGATAGAAGCAACCCTCAAGCATAACATACCTCATTAGAACTTCCACAATCTTACTCCAAAACCTAAGGAGGTTGGCCCTATTAAGCCATTTTGGAGTCTATTCACTTTTTCTCGCTCTTTCACAAATTCTCCATATCTTTCTAATAGTGACCCTTAGGCTTACAGGGAATAAAAGAACCCTCCAATGGAAGCCCCACCACCTCACCAATCAACTCAATAGTCACCGTGAAAGAGCACCTACCAATGGTGATAGTGCCATTTGTCCAAGAGGTAGAAAACTCCACAGAAAGCTTGGGTTCATGCCCCTTCATGCCTTCCACAAACAAGGCCATCTTGTTCCATTAAATGATAGGCCAAACCTCCCTATCCTGCTTCCACATCTCATAATTAGCATGTTCATCCTAGACCAGTTCACCCCCCATGGAAAAATTTGTAGATAGCAGAACAAAGAAATGAAGTCTATAGAAATGATGAGAAGAATACCAGAGCCACAAGTAAGTAGGCTTATGAAAAGACTGCTTAAAGGGATTAATTTTCCATAAGTGAAAATCATGGACATTTTCTAAGGGAGCTGATAGTAGATCCAACTCAATCTCATTTCGATGGTACCTTGGCATCATGATAAATTAATTCACATACGTGCCCTAAGATGTGAGAAATATTATCCCAGATAGCTAAATTAGGGGTGAAGGCACCAAGGTTAGCAAGCGCATCTACAACTTTGTTTCCATTTCTAAACATGTGAATAGATTTACTATTTCCAAGGGTTATCATGAGATTACGAGTTGGAAACATGGGGTCCCAAAGTGACCAAGAAGGATTAGTCTTCCCCATCAACAAGAGAATAGTGTTTCTTGAATCACCCTAAATGACCATGTAGGATAACCCCACATGCATGACAATCTGAATGCCATGAATAGTCGTCCCCACCTCAGCAAAGCTAGAAGATTACACACCAAGGTTCACCACATAAGCCAAAATCATTTTACCATTATGATCATGAATGACCCCACCCCCACCCACCCAACTTGGGTTAGGTTTGAGAGTTCTTGTATATGTTACAAAGCCTTAGAATAACTAAATATGTTATGACTTGATGACTTCTACTGTAAAATAGTGACCCCATATCTATATATATTTTTGCATCTAATTAAGGTTAATCATTGAGCCAATTTCTTATAGGATTTGTGTACATTTCTATAGGGAAGTAATTGATTTAATTTCATGTTTATAATGATATGGGATGGGTGTGAGGAGCCTAGCTCAATTGGCTAAAGAATCCTATTGTAAGCAAGAGATCATGAGGTCTAGTCTCTGGGTATGTGGCTGACAACTATTATTTTACCCAAAATTGATGAAACAAAAAGGGTTTTTAAAGGAGATTCTCATCTTTCCATCGATATAAATTATGCTTTAATTTAAATTTAATAAGTAATTATTATTCATTTTCTATTCAAATTATGACTAAAGTCCTGATTGATAGGCTGATTGAAAAACATCTATAGCTTTCAAACGGTATCACATTTTTTGAATCCAAAACATGCGTCACATTCTATGATTTTCATACTATAGGATTAAAAAAAAAAAATGAATTTCATGAAGTTTTGACCAAGTTAAGGTGGTCAAACATATGAGTTTTTATATTTTTAAAAAAGTTGTAATAAAAATTTCATATTTAATTATTTACTTGGAAAAAAATTACAAAAAAATATGCATCACATCAGGACATCAGTCCTCTACTTATATCTAAAATCTTATAAAAAAATATTATCATTTTATTGTGGTTAGGGTGGTCAGACAGACACCTACTTCTTATTTTTTCCCTGAAATTTAAGTACCACTGCATTGAAATTTCAAATTTTCACCAAATAATTTTTATTTTTTTAAACAAAACTAGTAGTTTAGAAACTACATTCAATTTTCTATAGATTTTAATCTTACATATTTTTGAAATAATATAGATAACTTATTCAAATTTTTATGTCAAGTTCCCTAACTCTGATTTTTCTAAATTTTTTGCCACGTAAGGGCCTTTTTTTCCATGATGATCTTGCAC
Source organism: Sequoia sempervirens (assembly GCA_007258455.2). Taxonomy (NCBI): domain Eukaryota; kingdom Viridiplantae; phylum Streptophyta; class Pinopsida; order Cupressales; family Cupressaceae; genus Sequoia; species Sequoia sempervirens. The sequence continues at coordinate 29,471 of VDFB02215198.1, read as the reverse complement.
ATACCCCTCTGCTCTATCCTCATGGTACCAGAGGGAGTGTCATGCCAACATCACCGGTCATGTGAAAATTTTTCATTAGGTGCACTACAATTTATAGGGGGGCTCTACCTAATTCTTGCAATCTAAAAAAAAAGATGTGGGATGCATCTTTTTTCTGAATCTAGGATAGTATTGATGATTAATTGATGTTATGACATTATACAATATTACAAAGATTTCATAATGCTCTTCTCATTAATGTGCAACAAATATTTTTTAAATGCAATGGGTTATTGAAGAAGGTTCATTCTTATATCAGTTTTAGTCACTTTAGTCTTGTATATATGTATGTCTAGTTCCTTTAATCATATTAATTTGAATATATGTCTTCTTTTGAAGTTTCGACTTTGTTTCCTAGTTAGATAGGCACTAGTCTCAACTAATTGAATAATGAGCTTTTTATTTAAATTATATCTTAAATATTTATTTCTTGTTAATCTAGTATTAGATTAGTTTTTAGAATGTGTGTGCCTCTATACTATAACTATTACTAGATGTTCTGTAAATGTGAGAATGATAAGTTTTAAGAGAATTGTACTAGTGTTTTCATATTGCACATGTGTGTGCAAAGTTTAAGTAGAATTTTTAAAGGGAATATATATTTATTTCTCATATTTCATTACATTTGTAAACTTTCATTGATCTACCTAATTGAGGTCATACCAATTTATCTTTAGAAATTGATTTATAGTGAGTTTTGTAAGAATCAATTGAACTTTATTTATCTATTGTTTATGGTTATTACAGACTTGCATGTGTGGTTTTCTATTTCTCTTTAATTAATTTATCAATGACCTATATGATCACCCTCCATGATCTAGTAAAGCCAAAAGTTTATAAGGACTATCATTCTCTATTATTTCATTTCTAACTTTTTACTATCTAACCAAAATTTATATCTTATTCACAATAAATGACATTTTCTTGAATCTAAGATTTGAATCTATTTTCTAAGATTGTGAATATAATCTTGATTCACCAATAATTTGTGCAAATTTTATCGAAATTTCTCTCTTTAATACATCTCCCTTGAATATAATTGGTTAAATCAATGTTAACTCAAAATTTTAATTTTTCATATTAAAATGAATGCAAATTTATTATTTTAAAATTTACTAACGATTGTCAATTCTAACTTCTTTCTTAGAAATAATTTCACTCTAAACTTCCTAGTGGTGATTGAAGCATCTTTAAACCCCACCCCATTGTATATCTTGTATACAAGAAAAATTAAACCATAAAGCAGACTTTTTTATTATGTCCTACTACTTGGCAATTATTCATGCATTATATTTATGCCATCCTTGGCTTTACACTCTCTCAAAAGGTGTCCTACTTAGATTTAATATTTTGAACAATACATTCCTTAAGCTTGTCGAGATATTATCCTTAAGCATATTTTGAGATTAATATATTGTCTCTTCTAACTTCACCTAAACGTTAATTAGTTCAAAAAAATTGAGAGGTAAAAATGGGAAGATTGAAACCTATTCAGCTAAACATGAAAGCTTTTAATTCCACTAATAACCTCATTAATATGGAAAGATTGTAAATTATGATATTGCTATCAGGATTCAACCATGTAGTTTTACGAGTCAAACTCATTGACCCATGTTTCATGAGTGGTGGTTCACAAGAACCCATCTCTTATGATAGTGAATGGTCCACTTAGCACTCATTGCATCTAGGTGATGCGCACAGAGGTGAAGCATTGGGCATTCCCGGGAGGTCACCCATCCTAGTACTACTCCAATTCAAGCGTGCTTAACCACAAATTTTTCCCCAAGGTTAAGCCCACTTACCTTGCAACCCCATTTGCAAAAACTTCAGCAAGTGTTGTGCCTTATGAACCATTCATTATAGAGCCCCTTTACCTCATCAATTGATAAGTAGGAGGTGCTTTTCACAGCGTGTCAAATTATGATACTGCTATTAGGATTCAACAATGTAGTTTTACGAGTCAAACCCATTGACCCATGTTTCATGAGTAGTGGTTCACAAGAACCCATCTCTCATGATAGTGAATGGTTCACTTAGCACTCATTGCATCTAGATGATCCTCACAGAGGTGAAGCACCAGGCCTTCTTGAGAGGTCACCCATCCAAGTACTACTCCAACTCAAACGTGCTTAACCACAGATTTTTCCACACTTATCAAGCTTGTAAATATTAAACTCTCTTAAAATATAAAAAGCACTGATCATTACGGAAATGTATATTTTCCAATTCAATTTCTCTACTTAAAGATTGCATTCTAATACTTTAAGCTAACTCCATGTTTATCACTGCAGGATAAACAAGCCCAATATTTAATAAAAGCAACACTCAATTTCGTTAGCGGGACAATATGAATTAGATCATTGGACATGTTTATCATTGTTGATGTACATATAAGTCAGTACGATAGACTCCCATGTGCAGCCCCGTTTTACTATTTGCAGCACTTATGATCTCTAATATAGCTCGCACAATTGGTGCATGATGGTAACCTCTCCACAAGTTGGAACAGATTAAAACATGCTTTGTTGTAGTTACTATCTACATCGGTATTTACATTAGTTTTAATGTAGTATCTAGTAGAAACTTGGAGGGAAAACGGAACGTTCAGAACAAGAAGCACTATCATCATTCTCATAAGCATTGATCCCACCATATTCACTGTTGGAGAACGTTCTTTCACATTGAATGATGTTTACGTTACAAATGAACAACTCAGCAGAAACAAAAGAGCAGTTGATGAGAAAAAATGAAATATAATGTATCTTCAGAGAGAGCAGGTGAAGATGGTATATAAACCACACAAAGCAGACCATATTTATAGAGAGGCTACGGATAGACGATCGAAATAGTAGAATGATGTAAGCCAATGAAGGAGGACCAACTCAAAATTTCAGTCACATAGTAGCATGTGAAACCTAAACAAATCTGCAAATTATATCAATCCAGATGTAAAATATTCACTTCAACTCCGCATTGTGTAATTTTGGTGATGGTATGTGATTCATACGTCAAACCAAATATTATCAAATTGCAAACGCGTGAGGGAAACATTAAATTTGCACCCACTAACCATGTTCTGTAGAAGGCTATCTGTGTTTTCCCGGTGGAGAGCATAATCCATATTAAGACATCGTTCTCAAATGAATTTTGAACCACACGCGATCCATCAACACGGATTTTCTTGCAGCCAACATGCCAAGCCTACAGTGTTGTTCGTGCTCAATTAGACTCATACCTGAGAGTATGGAACAGGTGCCTACAGTGTTGTTCGTGCTCAATTAGACTCATACCTGAGAGTATGGAACGGGTGTACTTTTTTTATGTAAAATGAAAATCGATCGATTTAGTTGCACATCAAATTGAAGGCCGTGTGCACATTTTAATTTTTTAACTATTAAATTTTTTGTTAACTAACAATGCATATAAATTTTATATTTTTCTATTGACTTTAGGCCATGGTCTCATATCGTCTTCTCTTTATGAATAGTGTGTGTTGTTGTAATGGCGAATTATGCATATTTATTTTCATTTAATTTTGTTTTTTTTTGGAGGAGAGTTTATATATTGATGTATAGATAAATAGTGTATTTTGTGTTAAGATAGTTTTCTATTTTATATCATTTATTTATCTATTATGCATAATGTTATATATTTATTTTATATTTTTATTCATATGTTTTTGCATTTTTATATACTTTTGCTATTTGATTATTTATTATACTTATATATATGGTAAAAGGGACTTACTTGGTAATATATATCTTATCTTCTCACACTCATTTAACAATTGTTCATATAATTATATTTCAGAGTCATTTTTTAATCATTCTTAGAATATTTCTTACTTTTGAAAGTATTTGTATAAACTCATAAGCCCCATAACATCACATACTAAAATTTAATATTGTGTGGAGATCAACTTAAAAAAAACGTGTTAGAAAGTGGGATGTGTCAATGTGAATAATTTAATCTATTCACTATGCTTAAATGTACTTAGGTTGATAAGGTTAGACAACATATTGTCTAACTGAATGTGCAACATTTTCAACCTCTTGAAGTTACCAAGTTATTTGGTTAACCTCGTGCACATACCTTTTTTAGGTTGGAAGTCTATCTCACCTCAAAGATCAATCAACACTTCGCACACAAGGTTGATGACTTGGTCATAAAGGTTGTTAGTTTGCACACTCCAAGTATTCCTAAAGTTGACACCTATAAGACACTTGTCTACTCTTTTGTTCCACTTCATGGGGCACTTGTCAATTCATCTCATAGGTGGATTGCACCTTCCTTGCCTACATATGCAAGGCTTTGTACTCATTATCATTTGGGTCATATAAATACAATTGTTGCATTGTTCATTTGTCCTTGTCTTTTATCTTTTAAATTATCCTATTTCTTATATGATATCAGAGCTTGAATTGAAGATTTTTGAAAGCCAAAAGATGAAGGTTATTGTATTTTGTGAGATTTCATTTTTGTGTACAATCATAGGAAGATGGTTAGATGTCTGTAAAAGTACTCTAAGGCATTGTTTGGAATCAACCTGCACACACAACAAGAAGAAAATTAACCCACCCATCCTGTGGTGTTAGAATCTTTGTTGTCGTTCTCTGCTTGGGACTACTAGGCCACATCCTCTTTTCATTTAATCTCTCTTTGCCCAGCCCCTGAATTTGTTCAGGCCACTAGGTAATTAATGTGCTACTTTTGAGGATCAGAAAGGGCCAAAATTATTTTGGTGTGGAACTGTAATGGTCTAAAAGTGGAGATTGAGTTAACCGCGCTTCAAATATGAGTTGTTGTTGTGGTTTATTGAAGGGCGGAGGGTTGCTTGTTTGATTATGCTATCCCAATAGTGCGGAAAGGGAATTAAAGTTGTCTTTGAAATTGAAGATCTCAAATCTCTTCAATATCGACCCCTTCCAATGAATTGACAAAATTCATTCAATGGAGTTGGCATTGGAATCGACCTCTACTTTAGCATGCCTCTAGTGGATTTCACACATTGTAGAGAAGCCCAACAATGGGAAAGATTGTTGTCTAAAATCTGTGTTAGTGTGAAATTACTATTTACACTATAGTTAAGCTCACTTAGGTCAATATGAGGTTAGATAACTTCTTGTCTAGCTGAATGTGCAACCATTAAGATCTGTAGAGGTTACCAAGTTATTTGGTAGACCTTATGAGCTACCTCTTTGAGGTTGGAAGCATTTCCATCTCACAAAAATGGTCACTCAACACTTGGCACACAAGGTTGATGACTTGGTCATGGAGGTAGGTCACTCAACACTTGGCACACAAGGTTGATGACTTAGTCATGGAGGTTGTTGGTTTGCACACTCCAAGTGTTCAACCTATAGGACACTTGTCTACTCCTTTGTGCCACCTTATGGAACACTTGTCAATACACCACATAGGTGGATTGCCTCATCCTTGCCTATATAAGCAAGGTATTGTACACATTACAATTGGGTCAACTAATACATTTTATGCTTTGTTCACTTGTGCTTGTTTCTCATCTTCTTGATCCTCCTAAATTCTAATATGATATCAAAGCATTAGGTGGAGATAGTTTTAAGCCTATAGGTGAACCAATTAGTTGTATTTAGTTTTTTTCATTCATTTGTGCATATTGCTTATATGCAGAAAAGTTTGAAACAGATTTGTGAAAATCGACCCCACCCCTGACCTGGACGACTGTATTGTCTTTTCCAATGGTTTTATTATAGAATTGGGTTGTTTGAAGGGTTATATCCTCTCTAGTTTCTGGCTTTCTGAAAGAATTTCAAGAATTGTGGCCTATCGGCTTGTATGCAGGAACATATCTACAGCATTTCTAAGGCACACATCAGCTTCTTCCACTGGCGATTTGGTGAGTCGAGGCATTTTTTTTGTCTCTATTGGCCGCCCACAAGGAGTGACAGAGGCCCACGCAATTTCATGGCCCATTGACCTCTGAGAGAGGCCCGCGCAAAATGCACAGACCCCCACTTCATTTGCAGGCCGCTTCATGTGCATGATGTAATATTTCTAATCCAAGGTTAGATTTTCTGCTGCGAATTCATCTAGGCTATGATTCAAGTTTGGAAGTGCAGGGCAGTTTTGGTGGTATTGGCGTTTGACGCTGCAGCACAAATCTTTCTAAGGCGTGATTCTCTTATGTGGAGGAGGCGTGATTCAATTCTGTAGGCCGCTGCCAAGGCTGGAAGAAACCCACATGGGAAGGCCATTATGTTTTGCTGCTAGTGGGAAGCATTTGAACGCAATCTACAGGCAACTCCAAGCGCCCACCTGATTCCATCCTACACATGGAGCATATCGACCAAGTCAAATAGGACTAGTCTACCTCTATTAGTGGCTTGCAAACTTCTCCACTAAATCTTGCAAAAGACCTGTCAAATATCAACGGCAGTGACAATTGGCATTTAAATTACTTGTGTTAATTGTTTGCTAGCTGTCATAATTTACTTTCAAAGTAATTTTTTGATTGACCACTTGGGTATACATCAAAATTTGCAAAGAGAAGGGGGGAAGTGAAATTTTGTCTAGCCCTAGTTCCTTTTTGAAGGATAGTTTTTTTTTTCATTGGGTTTTTTTATCTTTCTCCACGATTTGTAAAAACCTACATTGTAAATGAGTACCTTATCAGGCCTTGTTGTCGGGACTCATATTTTTAGTGTTTAGCTTACTCCCTAAGTATCACTTAAGGGGGGTGTTAGTGTGAAATTACTATTTACACTATAGTTAAGTTCACTTAGGTCAATATGAGGTTAGATAACTTCTTGTCTAACTGAATGTGCAACCATTAAGATCTCTAGAGGTTACCAAGTTATTTGGTAAACCTTATGAGCTACCTCTTTGAGGTTGGAAGCATTTCCATTTCACAAAAAAGGTCACTCAACACTTGGCACACAAGGTTGATGACTTGGTCATGGAGGTAGGTCACTCAACACTTGGCACACAAGGTTGATGACTTAGTCATGGAGGTTGTTGGTTTGCACACTCCAAGTGTTCAACCTATAGGACACTTGTCTACTCCTTTGTGCCACCTTATGGAACACTTGTCAATACACCTCATAGGTGGATTGCCTCATCCTTGCCTATATAAGCAAGGTATTGTATACATTACAATTGGGTCAACTAATACATTTTATGCTTTGTTCACTTGTACTTGTTTCTCATCTCCTTGATCCTCCTAAATTCTAATAATCTGCACTGATTTTCTCTCTGCTATGGCGTGAAAATCAGACAAGGGCAATTTCAAGTCTGGAGGGGCACGATTCTTCCGCTGGGCGTGATATTCACCCATTGCAAGCCATGTGATTTTTTTGAGGGGACGTGAATTTTCGTCATGTCTCGGTGGCATAAAGCTTCCATTACCCTGTGATTCGGTTGGTGTAAAGCTTCCTATGATTTGCTTGGCGAAAGCTTCAATTACAAACATGTGACGACAAGACTTCAATTGCAGACCTGTGCATTTTACGGAGTGATTAAATCATGTGACTTGGTGGTCGTGGCGGCTTCCTTGGAGGCATCAAGGCCCTCATTGCATATCCACATAGGATAGGATGCTTTCTGCTGGCTGCACAAGCCATCGGGAGGCCACTCTATCTGTCACACGAACTTGGAGCTCCATAGAGCCATGAAATTCACGCCAAGACGCCCAATTGACCAACAGAGGCACAAATTTCTTTATAGCAAAGGCGCGATCTGCTTGTCATAAATGGCGCATATCCCCCATCAACCATGAATATCCTCCGAAAGTTTTTCTTTTTTTCTTTTTCTCTTTTTTTATTGACCATATCAACAAAGTCCTCTTCTCTATGTGGTTAAAAAACGTAGCATTTATTACATATGACATATTTTGTTTTGTTTTGTTTTGTTTTTGTTTTAAGCTAAAACCACAATGTTTGTAAGGGAAGGGTTGCTTTCCTTTTGTAAAGGAGGGTTTGAATTTTTGTTAGAGATTGATAAAGGGGTCATTTTTTTATGTTGCAACAACTTATAAATAGAAGAGAGATAAAAAAATTTAACTTTTTTTAACATTTATTACATATGACATGTATATTTTGTTTTTTTAAGTTAAAACCACAAAGTTTGTAAGGGAGCGGTTGCTTTCATTTTGCAAAGGAGGACTCCATTTTTTGTTATAAATTGGCAAAAGGGGTCATTTTTATTTTGCAACAACTTGCAAATGGAAAGGAGAGAATTTGTTTTTCCTTAATTAAAAATTTATAGAAGAGTAGTCAATTTTTTCTTTTGCAATGAATTTGGCAAAGGGGATCATCATAATGGGGTTTCATTTTCTATATTTTGTCTTTTATTGAGGTTTGTGAGACATAAGTTAATCTATGTCTTCTTAATCAACCTTATGACAATAAACTTTGTAATTTGATTTATTGATTGTAAGTAATTAAAACATAAGCATTCAATATGTTAGCTCAAGAAGATATGAATATAAATTTTAAATTTAATAGATTTTTTTAATTTTTTAATTTTAATTTATGTATTAATAATAATATTATATATATAATTTATATTAATTTTATAACGTATATTTTAGATATATAAAATAATATTATCTAAATATATTATAAAAAAATTAATAAAGGATTATTTAAATTTTATTATTTATCATTAAAATAATTTTAATATTAAACTTTTAAATTCTCAATTAAGAACATAAATTTAGTTCACATAAATAAATATAGTTTAAATCAATAACATGTTTGCTTGAATTTTTTAATTTTTGTATTAATAATATTATGAAAAATATAAATAGTTCTTAAAGATTTATTTTTGTAAAATAAAAAATAATATTAATTAAAAAATCAAAATACAAATTAAAAATTAAACATATTTAAAAAATTATATAATGATATATGACACTAATATTAATTATGTAAATTATGTAAATATTAATATATTGATTTTATAATTATATATTTTATATTTATAAAATAATATTATATAAATATATTACTAGTAAATAATAATTCTTAAAATTAATTTTATTTTAATATAAAAAATTATTAATTTATTAATAATATAATTTTGGTCATATAATTTAAGCATTAAATTTGATTAAATTAATTAGTACATCAAATATTGTAGAGATGATTTATTTTTATTAAATAAAAATAATAAAAAATATAATACTTAGAATGACCAATGCCTATATTGTAGGATACCGCAATCTTTTGTACTCTATGATATTGTATGCATTGCCTGTCTATATTCTAGCTTAATGAGAGGAAATGAAAGCTACATATTAGATACAATTCATAAAGTCTACAATTCCCTAATATTTGATCTATAACATTTTACTTTTTAATCAAGATTTCTATCTCATTCAATCTAGTGACATTTCCTTGAACCTAAGATTCGAGTCTATTTTCTAGGATTGTGGATAATAGTCTTGATTCATCAACAAATTATATAGATTTTATCTCAATTTCTCCCTTTAATACAATTGTTGAATCAATGAAACTTGTGATTTTAAAATTTAATTATGATTGTCAATTGTAACTTCTTTCTTAGAATTCTTAGAAACACTTTTATTTTAAATTTTAAATTTGTGTTTTTTGAGTTCACTTAAACATTAATCAGTTCAAAAATTTTGAGAGGCAAAAGGAGAAGATTAGGGGAGAGGGGCCTATAGTGGAGTGGGGTTCAATAGTGGGGATAGAAATAGTCCTTAGTGGGGCCCATAGTGGAGCACCTTAATATCCAATTACAAAACTCTTTTTGTCTATAAAGTACATAAATTGAAAAATCATGTGATGCCACATTAGTGCGCCAATAAAACATGATTTAGTGCACCACTATTGATATCACTTCTTTTTGGGGCCTTTTTGGATACCTCAACAAAAAGCATGCTGATGTCGCATCATATTTGATGATGTGGCCCTAAAATGAAATATAAAAGCATGTGAGTTGCCGACTGGGCTTAAACATCACACACTAAGCATTGACTTAGTGTGTGTTGTCACATGTGAGCCCCATTTCTGCTTTCTGTTTCTGTTTGCGATTAATCCCGTTTTGCTGTGAGTTAACAATATTATTTTCCCTGCAAAATATCCTTTAACTTTTTCCAACGGGCACTAAATGGCAATAATATTTAAACTATTACAGAGCGCACTGAAAAATTATTAATATGCATTCTTAGTGTTAATCAAATTAAACGTATTTAACATCCTTTTCAAAAAAAATTTATAAGACAAAAAAAGTAAACATTAATATTTAACATTAAATTATAGAGCATTCACACTTCCTAGCTATAATATTAATATTTAAACTTATTTTATAATTATATTTAATATATTTATTCTATTATTTAATATTTATCAAATAATATTAATTATTAACCATAAATATTATAAATTTTAATTTAATAATATATTTATATAATAATATATAATATATTAAATATTAATAATTTACTATAATTCAATTAATATTGATTATTATTAAGTAATAATTATCTTGTTAATAAATATTATATATTATATTTACTAATTATAATTAATATATAATCTATTATTTAAACTATCAATATATATCTTTATTTGATAATTATATTTAAATATATAATATATTTAATCATATAATATGTTATTTAACAATATAATATATATTTAATAATTATCATTAAAATATATAACATATTATTTAAACTATAAAGGAATATACTTATCTCAAATGACTATTATTTGAACTATTATTTAATCATTATCAAATAGTAGTTTAAATATATTAAATTAGTTTAAATGATAACTATTAATTTTATAAGATATACAATCATTTAATATATTTAATATTATATAATAATCATAATGATTATGTAATAATAAATAATTATTATTAATTAATATTATTGTTAAATATATTACATGCCATCATATAAATGTATTAATAATTAATATTATTTAGACTATATTTAATATATGGTATGTTAATATTAATGATAATATATTTAATCATGTAATATATCTAATATTAATGATATTATATTTAATTCTATATAATAATGAGAATAATTATATAATAATAATTAATAACTAATAACTAAATTATTAAAATGAATATATATTAATTATTTATATTAAATATATAATTTTAGTTATCAATTATTAATTATTATTATTATTATTATTAAATATAGTACATGATTAAATATATTATATATTGAATAATTATCATTAATACATAATACATTATTAAAAATATATATAATTGTGATTAGGGTTAGGATTCAAAAGTATATCTTTGGGTCAACATTATGGTTAGGGTTATTGTTATTGTTTAATTAAGGTTAGAGTTGGAGTAAGGGCTAGGGTTAGGGTTAGGGTTGGGGATTAATTAATCTTAGGGTTAGGGTTTAAGTACAGTTAAGATTCAACTATGGTTAGGGTTAGGGTCCTAGGATAAATATTGGGATTAGGGGTAAGGTTGTGGTTAGAAGTTAACTAGGATTAGGGTTTGGGCTACAATAATGGTAAGGGTTAAGTTTCAATTAGGATTTAATTAGCATTATGATTAATATTTATATTCAATTAGGGTTAAGGTTCAACTAGGGTTAAGATTAGGATCCAATTACAATTAGGATTAAAGTTAGCTAAGGGTTAGGGTTAGGGTTTAATTAGGATTACATTTTAAATTAAGGTTGCTATTACAACTATGATTATGAATACAATTAGAATTATGGTTAGGATTATATTTATAATTAGGGTTACAGTAGGGTTAGCATTAGAAGTAGGATATGTGGGAGGATTACGATTAGGGCACTGGGTTGGAATTAAACCCTAAACCTAACCCTAATTCAAATTATAACCCTAACCCTAACTTACTTTAACTCTAACCTTAACCCTAACACTACCACTAACACTAATTTTAATTGTAACCCTAACTCTAACCTCAATTTTAACCCTAATTCTAACTGTAATCCTAACCCTAGAACTCTAACCCTAACTCTAACTCTAATTCTAACTGTAACACTAACCCTACCTCTAATGCTAAACCTATTTAACCCTAACTCTAATTCTAACCCTAATGCTAATGGGAACCCCAATTCTATCTCTAACCATAGTCCTCACCCTAATACTAACTAAAATCTAATCTTAACCATAACACTAACCCTAACCTTAATCCTAACTCTAACCCTAACCTTAATTATAACCATAAAATTAACACTAACCCTAATTCTATCTCTAATTGTATCCCTAATCCTAATTCTAACCTTCAACATAACCCTAACCCTATCCATAACAATAATTGAATAAACCTAATCCTAAACCTAACCAAGTAATTTTATCTCTAATTATAACCCTGACCTTGATACTAAGTATGGCCTTAACTCTAAACCTAACCCTAGCTATAACCCTAACCATAACCCTAACCTTAATCCTAACGCTAACCCTAACCTTAATACTAATTATAACCATAACCCTAACCCTAACCCCAACCCTAATCATAACCCTAACCTTAACCATGATAATTTTGTCTTCCATGTTCCGTTACAAAAGCTACTAGCATATATATTAGTTTATAAATAATATATATAAAAATACCAAAAGATATCCTTCTCCAGGCATCTATTACACTTTTATGTGATTAATTGATAATTATTCAATATATAATATATTTAATCATGTAATATATTTAATAATAATAATAATTAATAATTAATAACTAAAATTATACATTTAATATAAATAATTAATATATATCCATTTTAATAATTTAGTTATTAATTATTAATTATTAATTATTATTATATAATTGTTCTCATTATTATATAGTATTAATTATTATTATATAATTTTTCTCATTATTATATAGTATTAAATATAATATCATTAATATTAGATATATTACATAATTAAATATATTATCATTAATATTAACATATCATATATTACATATAGTTTAAATAATATTAATTATTAATACATTTATATGATGACATATAATATATTTAACAATAATATTAATTAATAATAATTATTATAATTATTATATAATATTAAATATGTTATATGGTTATATATCTTATAAAATTAATAGTTATCATTTAAAATACATTTAATATATTCAAACTACTATTTGATAATGATTAAATAATAGTCATTTGAGATAAGTATATTTCTTTATAGTTTAAATAATATATTATATATTTTAATGATAATTATTAAATATACATTATATTTTTAAATAACATATTATATGATTAAATATATTATATATTTAAATATAATTATTAAATAAAGTTATATATATTGATAGTTTAAATAATAGATTATATATTAATTATAATTAGTAAATATAATATATAATATTTATTAACAAGATAATTATTACTTGATAATAATCAATATTAATTGAATTATAGAAAATTATTAATATTAAATATATTATATATTATTATATAAATATATTATTAAATTATAATTTATAATATTGATGGTTAATAATTAATATTATTTGATAAATATTAAATAATAGTATAAATATATTAAATATAATTATAAATAAGTTTAAATATTAATATTATAGCTATGAAGTGTGAACGCTCTATAATTTAATGTTAAATATTAATGTTTACTTTTTTATCTTATAAAACAATTGAAAAGGATGTTAAATACATTTAATATGATTAACACTAAGAATGCGTATTAATATTTTTGCAACAGGATTAATCACAAACGGAAACGGAAAGCAGAAATGGGGCCCATATGTGACAGCACGCACTAAGTCAATGCTTAGTGTGTGATGTTTAAGCCCAGCCTGAGTTGCCTAATAAATTATTGTACAAAATTGGAACTGATTTGAAATTTTCACATAAGATTTTGAGAAACTTAAAGTTAGGGTGCTCCACTATAGGCCCCTCTCCCCTAGAACCTATTCAGCCAAACCTATTCAGCCAAACATGAAAGCTTTAAATTCCACCAATCACCACGTTAATATGAAAAGGTTGTAAATATTAAAATTACTCTTAAAGTAGAAAAAATCACTGATTGATCATTAAGGAAACGCAATTTTTCCAATTCAACTTATCTTGTAAAATATTGCATTCTAATTCTTTAAGTAAACTCCATGTTTATCACTGCAGATTACACAAGGCCAATATTTAATATAAGCGACACTCAGTTTCGTTAGCAGGAGAATATGAATTAGCTCGTTGAACATGTGTATCATTGTTAATGTACATATGAGTCAGAACTCAGAATGATAGACTCCCATATGCAGCCCCGTTTTATTGTTTGCAGCACTTGGGATCTGGAATATGGGCTGCGCAATTGGTACAAGATCGTAAGATGTCCACAACTTGAAACAGATTATAACTTTCTTTGTTATAGTTATTCTCTGCTTCTGTATTTACATTAGTCTTAAGGTTGTATCGAGCAGAAACTTGCAGGGCAAACAGAACGGTTAGAATAAGAACTACTGTCATGATTCTCATAAGCATTGATCGCGCCATATTCACTGCTGGAGAGCGTTCTTTCACAAACAAAGTTGTTCACGTTACAAATGATAACTGAGCAGAAACAAAAGACCAGTTGACGAGAAACGGTGAAATATAATATATCTTAGGAGAGAGCAGATGGGGATGGCATGTAATCTATACAAAGCAGGCCATATTTATAGAGAGGCTACCGGTAGACGATTGGAATAGTTGAATATTGTAAGTCGTTGAAGGAGGACCAATTCAAAGTTAATTCAGTCGCGCAGTGGCATGTGAGACCCTGAACAAGTCTGCAAATATAGCAATCCAAATGTAAAATATTCGCTTCAAATCCGCGTTTTTCATTGTTCAACGGGTGTGTGATTTTGGCCATGGTGTGTGATTCATACGTCAAACCGCGAACGCGTGAGGGAAACATTAAATCTGCACTTTCTCGTTTGATCTTAGCGATTACATTGACCGTTTCTAATGCAGAATGGGAATTTATAATGTTGGACTTTCTACATGGTTTGTGGGTGTCTCGCTTACTCCCTCCGTTCTCTTTACTCTTGTACTTCACTCCTCTGACTCTCGGCTCCCGTCACTGTAACAGTTAATAACTTCAATTTAAAAAAAAAAAAAACTGTTCCCTTTCTAAAACAGTTAAAAGTTTAAATATTATTTAAACTATTAATAAATATATTATATGTTAAATAATTATCAAATCTGTCTGTATTTAACCGGTGGAGAGCGTAACCCATATTAAGACATTCTGAACCACACGCGCTTCATCAACTCATACCTGAGAGAATGGGCCGGGCCCACTTCCCCTGTCCCGTTCTCTAAACCATTTCCGTTCCCATAGACACGCCGTTACAGTTAGTGGTCAGCCCTTTCAACAGTCCGCAATTCCCGTCCATAAGTGAAACAAAAACTCAAATTCAAAAGTTGTTCCCGCTTTGCTGCGGCACTTAGGTGGACACGACTTTTTCTTCATAAAAGCATAAAGGATATACATCTTTTTATCAGATGCAGTTGGAATGGCTTTCAAAACGTGGAAGCATAGACAAGGCTCGTAAGCTGTTTGACCGAATGCCTCGAAGAAATGTAGTTTCATGGAATGCGGCGATTGCAGGATGTCCACAAAATGGATTGTTGAAACATTCATTCAAGCAAATGCAATTTGCAGGTGTGAAGCCTGTCTCTGCAACCTTTACCAGCGTCCTCCCAACCTATGCCAGATGAGAGCTTTGGAGCAGCATATGGGCATCCAACAAAGGATAAAGGATAGAGGAATTTTGTCAGATGTTGTAGTTGCTACTGCTCTCCAGTAGACATGAATGCAGAAAGTGAAAGCATAGACAGGGCACGTGAACTGTTCGACAAAATGCCTCAAAGAAATGTGGCCTCGTGGAATGCTACGACTGCAGGATAGGTACAAAATGGTTTGTTGACAAGGTTGTAAAAGAAAATTAAATTGACAGGTGTGAAGCTAGTCTCTGCAACTTTCCCCAGCATCCTCTTGGAATCGATAGCCATTTTGAGAAGAAATAAAATCAATTTTGAATTATACATATGAGTATGTCTATACCCCTTGCACCTTATTATCTCCTTCTCTTACAGAATGTTTACTAATTAAATCTATGTTATGCTTGCTACAATATTAGATATTGGAGTGAAAAATGTATTTCTTGGAGGAGGAAAAATGGCATTAGGAAAGATGGCATTATTGATCTCAGCACTAGGTACCATATTGGGATTTCAATTTTTTGTGTGAATGAATATTTTATGTTTCTAAGTATGTGTTTTTCTATTAAAGTCTTCATATTATTTTTCAAGTCTAGCAACAAGCAAATATGGACATTGAGTTTTTTTTCTTTTCAATAAATGTTTTTTATTAAACAATGTATCTGATAGATTTTTATTCACAACTTTAAATCAAAAAAAGGAATTCATAATTTTCCTTAAAGACTAATTTGAAAGAAAAATAAAGGTCATGGTGGATTTGTATCTAGCCTCTAAGATTTATTTTCCAAGACAGAATACCATGAGAGGCTAAAGCATTCGCCTCCACATATCTAATACAAAATGCAAGCATCCTAAAAGAGTCATAAATTAAAAGATAAAACCCAAATTCTAGTAGAAGAAAGTATACAAACTTTCTTTTTACTTCTTATATGATTTTTCAAGTTCATTGTGTGTTAACAACCAGATGTTATCATAACTCTATATTTCATATAGGTGGAATATGTTATAGATACCCATGGAGATGTAGAGTAGTCAAGTGGGAGGCATTGAACTTTATCCAAATATTTAGACAAGATACAAATGATTGCATGTTGTTGGAGTGAATCTATAAGTAAGCCCTAATGACTTTTTTGAAATAGAAAGACAATTCAATTAAAGTATCAAATCTTAATGGTTTTGATAATTCTTTCTTTTAGGGTGTGAAGTGAATGGAACAAATCGATTTTAGAGCTAGCAATAGTGGATTCAATATCTTGCAATCTCACCAGCAAAATGAACTCAAATAATTGGCCAAGTAATACAACTATATCTAGATTCTTTGTGATAGTTAATATCACATTTTATATTAATTTTGCATAAGAATTAACTCAATAATATTTTTTAGACGATTGGAAAGGAATACAATCAAAGTTACAATAAAAACATTCAATCTATCATTCATGATATACATGCTCATCAATTTAGCCTCAAAATATTGAGTCAAATTCAAAATAATTGAAAACTTATGGTTGTTTATCCTTTAAATTGAGCTCTATATATTTGTTGTGATACAAATGTTTAGATGGTGGGATGAGGTGATTGTGAAGAAACTAAGTTTCTTTAAGCATTTATGTGAAATATTATTTTAATTATACATGTAGATTATATGAGTCTAAACTTATAGCAACAAGATTATGCTATGCCAAATTGGGTACACTCATTATTATTGTTTATGATATTTTTGATACTTATGGAACAATTGATGAGCTCATACCCATTAGGGAGGCTTTGATCAAGTAATTTATTTATCATAGAGTTTATTACTATCATAACCTAATTTGAAAATAAGCATTAAATTTTTAAATCATAATAATGTACAATGTATTATCTTTTTATTTTGATTTTATTTGGTATATAAATTTATTTATTTTGACTTCAGTATGCAATTGTTATATGTCAATGATGGATCAAGTTCCAAACTATGTGCAAACTAGTCTTCAGTTTGTCCATAAAACATATATGGATATAACTATTGAATTTGAAAAGATACATGGCCCTAGTGTGCAACAATGGATGAAAGATTATTTAAGCTATGGGTTGTGATGTAGCACCAAGTTGATGTTTATAAATCTATAGATATTAATTTTATGCATTTATGATTTTTTAAATTTTATTTAACACTATTAATTTTAAGTTTCATTTCATGTCTCATTTTGTAATGGAAGACACTAATTTGGGTAGAATTCTAAGATGTTGAATAGACTACAATGACTATCATCCAACTCTATGAAAATATTTAATGAATTCCTTGATATCTTATAGTGTTCACGTGGCAACATTATTTCCCTTGATTTTAATTGACACCTATCTCCTAGATGATATTTGGAGAAAGTTAATAAGTTTGAAAGTAGTGTAGCCTTGGTTTGTCAATTAATTGATGACTCCAAAGGTTTAGGTATCTATCTACCATTTTTCATAGTATAAATATGGATTTATTAATATTATAAATTGTATGTTTAATTAAATTTCTTAACAATTTTTTCTTATTCTTGTTGTTAAATCATGTGAAATAACATAGAGATATTGCTCAATTGATATAATGTTATGTGAGAGACAACCCTATAATAACTAGGAAGGAGGCTCTAGATCATATGAGGATTCTTATGAACTAAACACATAAGAATTGAACAAGGAGGCTTTAGGGTGAAATGATAACTTTGAACTAGGGAGAGAATATATGCGAGTGTGAATAAAGGGGTGATAATGATGAGTAGATGATGAACATGTCATGTAAAATGATGAAAATAGGAGTGAAATGAGAGTTAATAGGAATCTAGCCATGAACCAAGCTTAAAATAAGAGCATGCCACATGTCATTAAGGCATTCCCATCTAAGTGGGTACACAACTAAATGGGAAATACAATGAACATGCTAATATTTGAATAAATGTCCCAATCATGGCACTACAAACATCTCCTTTTGGCATTAATTAAAATTTATAACTCCCTTAGCCCATTCTACATTTTTAGATATTATTGCAATTAAGCCATACACGTGTACTATTATTTCTAATGGTGTATTGAACAATCATATTATTTTCCTTATTACCTAGTGGATTGTGTTGTATTCACAAATAAGAAATGTGAGTTGTTATTCTAGTCAAAACATACTAGTATTTTTCATGTTTCACCAAGAATTTTGAGATTCTTGTTCAAACCATGAATTTTGGTTACATCTACATTAAGGAAAAACAATATATTTATTTTTCCCAAGTCTACATCAATATATTCAAAATTATCTTAATTCATGCAAATGGTTATTTTAATTTAATTTATTAATAACTTTGATTCTTTTTTTTTTTTTTTGTTCTCGTTAGGGTATCCCTCCGACTCAAGCCTAGTGGGTTCTCTTTATAGGGTGAGCTTGAGGTGAGACTAATCCTTGTGGCCATGGGGTAACCAACGCAGCCCCCTAGCATCTACGATAGGGTGATTGCCGGGCTAGAGAGAAATAACTTTGATTCTTTGATCATATAACATTTTTTCTAATGTCTTAATATATTTATTTTTCCCAAGTCTACATCAATATATTCAAAATTATCTTAATTCATGCAAATGGTTAGTTTAATTTAATTTATTAATAACTTTGATTCTTTGATCATATAAGGTTTTTTCTAATGTCTTAATATTTGTAAAAAAAATTATTTCTCTATTTGGACGGGGTCATTGGAAAGCTTTAGGACATTAAGATTATGAAAGATGCAAGCACACTTTCTGAACATATATTCTATTATATGAAATGTGTACTATTTGTCTAAGGGTTGTTGCAACATGCACTAACAAACAACTAGTGCAATAGTGAATATTTATGATGGTTGTGATTTTAAGGAATATGATAGATTAGTCTTATGTACCTTTTATATTGATAGCATAGATTTATTGATTTTATGGTACATGAAATATTTGATGAATTGTTTAGTACTTGACAAGGGAATATAATTTACTTGATCAAATTATTGTACAACTCAAATTTTTAGAAGTGAACCATCTATTAATAACTGAAAGTATCATAGAAAAAATTGTTATACATTTTTTACTAAATAAATATATATTTATATTACAAATGTTTTGTACAAAAATGTGAAATATTTTAAAAATGTTCAATAAACATACCTTAAAGATTATTTATTTATACATTTATATGGAAGAATAACACTTGTATGGACAAAGTTGCATGACTTATATATAGGCATGCACAAATATCTTTACAAATGATTCTAAATAAAATATTTCTTCACATGTTTTGACAACCATAATTACAATATTATTAGGATTACTCTTTTTCATGATTTTTTAATGCAATATTTGGTATAGAATGCTCTATACAATGAAATATTTTACTAAAAAATACATAGCCACCCAAGATATAGGAGCTTCAATGAAAGCACAAGAGAAATCAAATATGAGAGAATAATGCTCCTCTATAAAAGGATGCATGTATACAATGAGAACTAGTTAAGAATACCAATGCAAAAGTGTAACAAATGATGATGTACATAAGGAACAAAAAGGTCTAAAGGTTCCCCCACAACATTTGAAGAAGATGATGCAATTCCATAAGAGCTAACATCAAAGACAAGATGAATATCTTCAATAGTGTCCTCCAAGTCTACAAGTTTGGACTCACAAAATAAATCTACAATGTCTATCAAATAATCATACCAAGTAGTTGTATATGGAAGATAATGAAAAAACTTGTTGCACCAAATAATTAGAATTAATGGATGTAGAGATACTAATCTCATTAGAAGTAATATTCGATGGTGATAAGAATTCAATGCATGAAATTCAACTACACTGCTAATCCCTCAATGATACATCCACATAAGATGCCTAAGTGTGAGCATCAAATTTGAATATGCCAATGTTGGATTACTAGATTCCTTAGCCTCAAGATTTTGACTCATAGATGAAGAAGATGAACCCTCTAAATCTAAATTAGGATTCATGTAAATTGAAGTCTCAATGACCATATTTGGAGGAGGAGAAGGAGAATTTGTAGAAGTCTCTCTGTCATCGTGACAATCAAGCTCTTCTCATTTAGCAAGCACCACAACTATTTTTTGATCATATGATTGAAACAAATAAAATTGAACAAGACAATACACAACAAGATCCTTTGAGAATGGAGGCTCATTTGAGTCTCTATGCATCTCTTAGAGTGTGGTACGAATATCACAAGGGAACTCAACACCAAGAGTGGTTGTTGGGTGTTAATGTCAATACTACAACCAATTACTCCTAAATAAGGTCAATCCTAAAATCACACACAATTTTCTTCCAATATGATGATGTACGTTTAAGAACTATCCCATAGAGATAGAGCAAAAGATGAAGCCACTTGCAATATGTCAAGATTCCATCTTTCCAAGACTTATAGTTCCATCTATCTAATCTAATTACAATGAAGTGTCTTTTAATAACCATGATAAAATCCTCAATTTTAGTCAGACAATAGACCAATCAAGGGTGTCATTTAATAGTCACGGATATATTTTCTAGTTACAACTAGATATAAATTTCTTCTAAAGATTAGAATAAAGTAACTTATAAGGCTCCTTGTGGTGCCTTTTTTATTAGGTCATGTCACTTGGGTTAAAAAAATTTAGGGCTACCTATCAAAGAGATATGATAGTAATATTCCATGAAATGCTACATGAAATCATAGAATATTATGTAGATTCTATCTTAAGTAAATTGTGTGAACCCCAACCTTGGTACCTGCAAAACAACAAGAATAAACAAGTTAGACAAGTGATTGTAAAAAAAGGATTCCCCATGAAATCCATTTACAACTTCAAAATAGGAAAGAAAATACCAAAGAACACAATGAAAATGATAAAACAAAGATTAAATCCTAATTAGATGTGCAAACTCATGATCCCATGGGGAATTGGTGCCAATTTGATGTGAAAATTGGCCCTTCCCAATTCCTATGATGCAAGCTTGATGTGTTGAAGATGATTGATCCACTTTGTTGGTGAAGAATGAGAACTCCAAGCCAAAATCTGCAAAAACCTAGCTATGACTCAATGATGATGGATAAAATTCAAGAGATATTTGAGCATGGTAACTTTTTAGATTGTGGATGATGAAATGAAGATATGAGCTCTTTATTTATAAATTCCAAGATGGATGAATGTCCAAATTTGAGTTATGTGGGACTAACATTCAGCCAATGGTATGATGCCACTTGTCAAGCTATGAATGGATGGAGGATGTGCAAGATTTGGGGTTTGTGCCAATAAATGCATAATTTTGAATTTAAAATTTGTTGAAATGACATGTAAGAGGGAAGGGAAAATGCAATAAATGCCACTTGGCTCAAGGCAAAGGCCATGTAAGATGAATTTATTGCCTTGTTGGATGTACATGTTGACTTGGAATTTTTGAATTCAAATTGAGAGAATATTCCAAAAGATGCCTTGTGAGGAAAATAGAGATTTAATAAATGAATTAAATCTATTTTCATGTGCAACTTGCATTATCTAGAGGATGGGCATGAGATGAGATTAAAGTAATCGGGATAATTAATTTAATGAGAGGTTAGATGATGTGACCTATTTGACTCAAATTTATGGATTTATTTAAATCAAATAATGTTTTAATTTATTTAATTTAATGGATAGACTTTTGAGATTTAATCAAATAAATTGATTATTTAATTAAATAGGATAATTAGATCAGATGGATTGATTTAATTAACAAAAGAGACTGACTTGATTAGATAAAATGATTTATTTAATTAAGAGAGGAATATTGATGAATTTGATTAGATAGGGGATTCATTAAATGGTTAGACCGAGGGATGATTCAGAAGAAACGATGTTAGTAAGTCAGATCAGATGCACAATGTCAATTAGTATATTTTACATGTCTACATAAATAAAAAGAAGGGATGAAAACCTACATATCCTCTAGATAATATTTTGATGACTACAAGAATACAAGGTATGCCTCAACTTGAAGAAATGAGTCTTTGGGATACAATAGGTAAGATAAGTTTAATGTCTCTAGACATATAGCATAGAGATGGATCCCACTAAAGTTATAATGATCATTGAAATCTCTCCACTAAGAAATCTTAAGAAATTCCATAGCCTCCAAGAAATATTTAGGTTATCCATAGGTTCATTGTACAACTATCCAATAAATATTATCCATTGTCCTATCCTCTCAAGAAAAGTGTTAGCTTTCATTAGGATGTGTCTTGTTAGAAGTCCTTTGGCCAGATTAAAGAATACCTTTCTATGTCACCTTTGTTGATGGAACCCATGGAAAAAACATTAGATTATTATTTTACATCTCCTCTAGTCAACTTGGCAGAACTTCTACCACATCATGATGAATAGGACCATACATGAGTAGTCTACTATATCAACAAAATATTCAGAATATATATGAAATCCACCACATAGCTATAAAAAAAATTATGCTTGGACATTATCTTCACCCTATAAAATCTCTAACATTACATGCTTAATCAACACATTCATATTATTTCCTAAATTGATCCACTTAAGTATCTTATAGCAAGAACTTCCCAACAAGATGCATGGCTAAATAATTCATGAAGTTTAGTGATTTTGGCATTGAGTATGAGGATTGCAAAGCAATTAAAAACTATATTTTAACTAATTAGCTAGTCAAAGCATGATTAATCAACACTCATCCATTGATCCTAAACTTTCTTAATGAGCCCATATTAACTCTTGACAATTCTCCACCTAGAATCTCTACCCTTTTTGTAGCCTCCCCTAGTCTTATATTTTTCCCTTCCCCCACCCTTCATTCCTTCTATCCCATAGAATTTTTCTACTACTCCCTTGACTTAACCATCTTACCCACCCCATGCCTAACCTGGACCAAAACATAGAGTGTCATCCCATTCATTTCACCTTCCCTATAATCCTAATATTCTCACATTGTCCTAGCTCACTCTATTCTCTCACCTTTATTATTTGGCCATACTTCTTCTCCCTCTACCATTGCCCCTATAATTTCTAATAATTTTTTATCATTCCTCCTACACTTGATACTTCTAACATTTTTTATCCATTATAGTGAGACCTCACTAGTCCCACCCTAATACCAACCATAATGATATCTAAATACTCTATCCCATAATTATCCCCTACTACCTTGATCTCCTGACAAGCACTAGTTTTCCTCCAGATGATCCTCACATGAGTTGACATAGCTACCTCCCATTCTAGTAGAATAATTATATTCTTTGACATTTCAATCTCTATCCCACCTTCTAGTGTTCTTGCTATCATAGCAATCCCATCCACTCTTCTTAACACACTTTTTGAGGATGCGTTCCTACATTGCATGGATTCACTCAATCATGAAAATAGCAATGGAGAAGAAAGGGGAGGAGAGAACCAAATAAAAGAAGGAAAAGAAAGAACATGAATGGCTTAATTTCCAAAAGGAAAACACTTAATAATGATGTTAAAGGAAAACATAAATTGTGCATTTTATCATTTCAAAGGCTCAAGTGCAAAATAAATATAGGAGCCATTAGGGCTCAAAAATTTTAAATATCAAGGATTCAAATATAAATCTTCTCACACCAACTCAGATGAGCTCAATACATTTATAACTAATTTAACAAAACAAAGAAGTGTAGAGAAAAAAAAGAAATAATTTTGTGGTCAACATCATGGCTTGCACCATATGATAGTAATTCCACTATCAAAAAATTCCTTGTATCAACATGCCACCTATCACAATCTTGGTCCCTCCGCATGGCACTTGATTCTCTTTTGGAAGTTAGTGTATGCTACTATATTTTGTTACATTGGTGTTGGAAGAGCATGTTTGAACTTGATATTAGAAGTTCCATCTTGACTTATGTTAGCTATTACCTACAACAACTACCTTTGTCTATTCAGGAGGCTTAGAGCCTCAATGGTGGCATGACCACTTGTGTCCTTGAGGTTAGATTTTGTGTTATCCTTGTTCCTACCTCATTAGGAACTCAAAGTTCTAAGTAGTCAATTTTACCTAGAAATCCCCTACATCAAGATAATAAACTTTCATTGGTATTAAATCAAATGCTTGATTGAGCCTACACATACTTTAGAGTTTGTTGGCATGTGTAGTCCTTACTTACTATTTATTTTAGAGAATTAAGGCCAAATTTGAATTAATTTTAAATTGAGGAAGTCATGGGTATCCAACATAAGACTTATCATCATGTAGGGTTGGCTCATCAATAAATTAGAACCATATATCTTATACATTGAATGACCAAGAAGCACCCACAAGCATTTATTCTTAGGAATTGTGTCAATTCTCATGATCTACTAGATCTTTGATTAAATTGTTTACAAGGTGTTAAGTATAATACCATCTCCTCATGATTTTTTCCATTGATGATCCCTCCAAAGATATAGTGGATCCACTTAAAATTCTATAATTATAGTGGTTTACAATTTCAGAGGAACGATTTTAGCTGAAATCACATATTTTAGAAAATATAATGATTTAAGCCTTAAAATTTCCATTTTAAGGATTCCAATTGAAGAGGGTTTGATCAAATCACCTTAGATCAAACCCCCTTGATAGAACCTCGCTAGTTTTAAACCATACCTATAAATGTGTCTCCTTTACACCTATCAAAATGCTGATAAAAAATCACTTTTGATTTAGATTTTGGGGGATCAAATGAATTCATTTAAAATTTATTTCAAATGATTATGGTATTCCTCAGAACAAGCTATCCAATGAATATAATTTTAATATGTTTTGGTTTTGTTATGTATTTGTTTTTTAAGTTTTATTAAACATAGGTTTTTCATCTAAAATGAATTTCTTTGTTCTTCACATATGGAAAAATAGAAGATTATCAAAAAAAAAATTGAAAAATATGAGTGCACCAGATATTGAAGTCCTTGATCCAACAAAAAATTAAATTAAATTTTGACATATACAAAAAAAGTTATGTGTTATACGGTACTGTCCTAATTGTAATTGCTTGACTTTGAAACTTGATTAAGGAAAAATATTCAATTAAAAACTAACCAAGTAGAAGCACTAGATATCAAAGTTACAAATATAAATTTGAAAGAATTAGAATTTTATCCTTCATGGAAAAAAGTTATGCATTATACTAAAAGGCCACTTTTAAAAAAATGTTGTTTCTCAAAAATCAATTTTGTGGGAGATGAAAAAGAGTGAAATTTGATTCCAAAAATTTTGAAAAAATATTTTAGAATCTACAGAAAAATTTGATGAGACTCTAGTTTGCACCATCTTCAAATTCCTCACAGCTTAGCCGCTATAGGTGCCCTGAATGTGAAGATTTATTTAAAAATAATAATTTAGTGTCCACTTTGGCCAAAAATTGTAAACCACTATTATGGGATCACCTCATGACAACCTTGATCTTGTTATTGCTTGGATCTTCTAGGAAATTTCCAATTGCTCAAAAGGATCAATGAAAATGTATATCATTGTTTGAAGGGTCCCACTATATTTTTGTAATTAAATGGTTAATCTGGCATAGACAAAAGATAACATAATTAATCCAAGAAAAATAACTATACAAAAAATCAAGAGTAATTGTGAGCACCCCTCTCCCATTTCTCGCCAGTCAAGCATCTTTCCATTTACTTGAAGTGTTCCTCACCTTTTATTTTTTAGTTCCTTCACCTCCTCCTCCAACTTTTCATATCATATATATGTTCATTTTATGAAAAACCATTCAATTAAATATCCATGTTATCATAAAATTGATCTTTGATAGATATATATAAAAAGTGATCTACATCAAGTACCCTATGCACATATAATTTTATGAAGCCAATGTCATAGTCTATAAATCCAAATTCTTAAAACAAAAGACAAAAGAAAAAGAAGTTTCTAAAAACTGAAAATAAAACTTTACTCCAATATTAGTTTAGGTATGACACGGTGCACATTATTATAGTGCAAACCTATTTTTTAGATAACTTCATTTAGTGTCAATAATAATCTCTATAAAAAAATTCTCCATGTTTAAAATCATGGAAATAATTTGCATCTCTTACAACAATTTCTCTTGTAGCAATTGTGGAGATAAATTTTATTGTAGTTGGAGGTTCTTCACAACCCTAATAGTTGTTTTTGGGGGGCATATCTAACAAACCAAAATCAATTTCCAACTTTTTCCTATTATGGTAGAAAAATAATTATTTTTCCTCCTTTTCCATATCACTAAGTAAATGTCTTGAATCTAGAAAATACTATCCTACCTTCATCTTCCAAGCCAATTTCTCCAACTTTGCAAAAATATTCTACGTTTGAATATGGTTTTTTTTCCTACACAAAATGCATGTACCTTTTTTTGGCTTTCAATCCAACTACATATGGGGATATTTTAATTCTTTTATCTTACATTAAACTCATTATCATTTGAAGTGCACACCATTTTCCCACTTCTCTATAGATAGTTGATAAAGTCACATCATTTTTAGAATCCAAATAAATAAAACGCCCCTGTAAATACTTCTAAGATTGCAATCCAATGGAAGGGATTCAAGAGTTATTTTTATGGAACATGGGATTCCATGAGGCAAAAAAAAAAACAATATAAGATTTATTAAAAAAAATTCTAATAGATAGAAGACCCTACCTTTTAATTTGCAATTTTAAGTAGGTGCATTTGGGGCAGGGTTAGAAATTTCCCCCACTAGTTTAGAAAATTTTCTGCCACTTTTCAATCATTTAGAGTTTTTAGATTCCCATGAATTTTTTAATTTTTATTTTATAATTCTATATTCCCTTATACAAAATAATAAAGGTCATAGACCGCCAAACTTAAACTTTTAAACTTAAGTTATGAGACCACCCACTTTAAAATACTCCCAAAAAAAAATTCAATACCACCCAATAATATTTTTAAGAATCCCTCCTCCATGAGATCGAGGTGCTTCATTAATTCAAATTTTTTGAAGGCATTCGAAGATTTTGAAGACATTCTTGAAAAATTCATTGTGTGCATATCCTACAATTACTGCATTCCATGAGGTCACGTTTCTTTGAGGCATTCCATGAGATCACATTTCTTTGGGGCATTTTGTGAAATAGTTTACGGTTGAGGCATTTTGTCAAACAGTTCACATGCCCTATCTGTTCTTTCACTTTCTGCATTCATGTCTACTAGAGAGCAGTAGCAACTACAACATCTAACAAAATTCCTCTATCTTTTATGCTTTGTTGGATGCCCATATGCTGCTCCAAAGCTCTCATTTGGCATAGGCTGGGGGGATGCTAGTAAAGGTTGCAGAGACAGGCTTCACACCTGCAAATTGCATTTCCTTGAATGAACATTTCAACAATCCATTTTGTGGACATCTTGCAATCGTTGTATTCCATGAAACTACATTTCTTCGAGGCATTCAATCAAATAGCTTACTAGCCTTGTCTATGCTTCCAAATTTTGAAAGCCATTCCAACTACATCTGATAAAAATATGTATATCCTTTATGCTTTTATAAAGAAAAAGTTGCATCCACCTAAGTGCCGCAGCAACGCGGGAACTACTTTTGAATTTGAGTTTGTGTTTCTCTTATGTGTGGGAGTTGTAGACTATTGAAAGGGTCGACCACTGACTGTAATGGCGAGTGTCTATTGGAATGGAAATGGTTCAGAGAACGGGACAAGGGAAGTGGGCCCCAACTTAGTGTGTGACACTTAATGGTGCAGGAGCACCTAGGAAACACTAGGAAAATAGGAAGTCTAGGATGCATTTTTGTTTTGATGTTTACCATGAAGGTCATGTTGACCATTGAGTTAGAGTTAGAGGTTTAAGAGTATGTCTTGCTCAGTAGTGATCAATTGGTTAAGGAGTGGAAAGGGTGGATGAGTTTAAAAACTCATTTTACTTAGTTTACTAGAAAATTGGCAAAAGTTGCAAAATGGTACATTTTGCAACTTTGCCACATTGTAACTAACATGTCTGACCAAGGGGAGGCATAACTACTCTTGTTAACCTATATAGGGTGTGCCGCGACCTAATAGCAGGGTTGGAAGCATCTTTGTTATGATTGAAGTTTTTGAAATCAAGAAAACCGTGTGTTTTGTGTGTTAGTTTTTTTGAGTTTTGTTTGAAGTGTTGCTTTAATGGATTGAACAGGCACTGTAACTAATGTAGGATGTAGATTTGTTAGTATTCAAGCTTTTTGTGCCATTAATTAGTTCTCTTATTCATTTTCAAGCACTGTTTGTAAATAAATTTGATTCCACACTGTTGCTGGTCTGAACCAGACAGTTTTGAGGAAATGGAGATTTAGTTCACTTTCCCACCATAAAAATTGTACGGCCCTTTGGGAATAGTGACTAGAATCCATGTGTGTAAATATGGTAGGATTTAGGGTTTGTGTGAGTGCATGAGCCACTTTGGAAGTCTTGCCCTAGGCGAGCCAGGGAGATGCCCGGCTAGGAAGACTTGAGTGCAGAGCACATAATTTGCAGGGGTGATAAGTTTTTGATAAATTTCCTTTTGGAGAAGGCAGATGTGAGTCTTGCCAAGACCTGGTGATCAAGAGAAAGCTCCATCAATCCGTTTGGTGTGAGAAATGCTTGACAGTTTGGAAGCAGCCAGAAAAGAGCTTAAAAGACCTAGTTTTGGCTCATTTTCAAGTTAGGGCTTCGTACAGACAGTTGAGACCTAAGACCTTGAAAATATTTGAGAGGTGTTCACATGAAG
>VDFB02215197.1:0-15388 GCA_007258455.2 Sequoia sempervirens | reverse complement strand
ACTTACTATAAATAGTAAGTCACTTCAAAAGCAGCTATAAATAGCAGGTCAATATCAAGTCTTAGCAGGTACGGGTCAAACATGTGATGAGGACCCCTCGGCGCGAATTTCAAGACAAACAGAGTTGTAGAAGATGGAAAATCAAACATTTGCTATTTTAGCGTGCATGGACAGTAACTAGGGTTTCTTAAAATCAAGGGCAGAACAGGACAGTCACTCCAAAGCAGCATCCAACTATGATCACCACGCTTCAGGCATTCAACACATGAAATTTGAAGACTTTATGAGTAATTTCTATTTTTAGCAAGTTGCTAAAAATAGCAGGTGCAGACAGGCATCAGGCCCCGACAACATAATCATGTCTCAAGGTTCGAAACAGGGCGAAAATCCAGCTTTCTAGAGTCAAAAGTCAAGTCAGAGCACGAAATTCGAGGAACTTTCTAAAAATAGAAAGTCAGGGCAAATTAGGGTTAACAAAGGAAAATCAACCTAAATCTGGCAAAGGGCATGAAATTCGCTAAAACAGATAAATCTTCAAATCCAACATTAAAACCCGCCTTGATAAGCTGAAGATAGATGGAAAATTGACTAAGTCTGGAAAATTGAAAGCTTGCCTAGGGAAATGCGCCTTACCTTGAAGAGGATGACTTGAAAATTTTACTAAGGCACACAAATTGAAAGTTCTATGTGTCAAATGCGCCCAAGAGGTGTTGGATGGATGAAAATTTTCTAAGTGCCAAAACTGGATGCTCAACATGTGATTTGCGCCTAGGAGGAGGGAAGATTTGAAAATTCTCTAAGTCACGAAATTGAAAGTTGCCCCTGCCATTTGCGCCTAAGGTGTAAACTTGAAGGAGGACAGGTGATTTGCGCCCTTAAGAAGAAAGACTTCAAATTTGGCTAAGTCTTCAAAACTGAAAGTTCCATGGGTCAAATGCGCCCCACTTTGAGGAACTTCAAGTTTGCCTAAGTGTCAAAATTGAAAGCTCCATACCTTAAATGCGCCCTTGAGGTTCAAGATTTGGAAATTGACTAAGGCGAAAATTAAAAGTTTAGTCTATCATTTGCGCCCCAAAACTCAAAGCTCCCCCTGTGATTTGCGCCTAAGCTTGAAGACTAAAATTTTTCTAAGTGACAAAAACTTGAAGTATAAGGGTGGATTTGCGCCTGACAATGTGAGGGATGAGATGACTTTGAAAATTGACTAAGCCATTAATTTGATGCTCAAATGGTCATTTGCGCCCCAAGAGGAGAAGGGTGATTAAAGTGTTTAAGAGTTGAAATTAAAAGCTACTCCTCTCAAAAGCGCCCCCAGTTGAAAGCTTGACACATGATGTGCGCCTTCCATGAGCTAAGAACTGAAAATTTGCTAAGTGTCGAAATCTGAAAGCTCCATAGCTCATATGCGCCCAAGCTTGAAGAGCAAAGTTTTTATCAGATTTTCAAGAATGGAACCTCAAACATAGATTTGCGCCAAGGTGTTGAAATTGGAAGTTCCTCTAGCATTTGCGCCCAGCCTTCAAGGAGGAAGTGAATAAATTTTATAAGGCGTAGGAAAATGAAGGCTGATCCTTACAAATGCGTCCTTGTCTGGCATGCAAATTGAAAGTCCAGAGTGCCAAATGCACCCAAGAGCTAGTAAGAAAAGGAAGAAGGTTTGAGCGCTTGAAACTAAAAGCTCTATGTGTTATTTGCGCCCATCACAAGGTGGCTGTGCAACGAAATTTGGAATTAAAAGCTCAGGCTGTGATTTGCGCCCCAGTTAGATAAATGAAGGAAATTGAAAGCCTTGCATATGATATGCACCTAAGTTGAGAAGAAAGAATCAAAGCTAAAAGCACATGGTGCCATTTGCGCCCAAGTCAAAGAAAGGTTTGAGAAATTTTTGCTAAAGCGTTGAAATTTGAAAGCTCATGGGTGTAAATGCGCCCACTTTTGAAGGAAGAGGTTGGGTTTTAAATTTTAAGTGAGGCGGACTATAGCAATTAAATGAGGTTGAAGATGTCTAAGGAAAATTTTAAAATAAGGCTTAAAATTTTAAATACGCCTAAACTTGAGCTCACATTCGAAAATGTTTCTAAAGTAGCAAAGTTGAAAGTTGGAGAAGTTTGAAATTATCCTAAGGCATGGAAAACTAGAAGCTTAGACCCCTATTTGCGCCTTAGCTTGGAGTGCATGAAATTTTGTCTAAGGCGTGAAAAAACTCAAAGAGTGAAGTATCAAATGCGCCTTAAAGAGTGAAGCATCATATGCACCTTAACAAGAGGGGGAACACTTGAAAGATTTTCTAAATGTTGAAGCTAGAAGTTGGGAGTCATTAATGCGCCTTGAAGAAGGAGTTATAATATGCAAAGTTACCTTGGATATTTCGTTTAATGACTTCATCTTGCTCAAAAATGAAGGATGAATGGCAAATTGAAAATTACGCCCAACTCAGAGGAATTGAATAAAACCTTGGATAAAATTATTTTCCTAAGTTGAGATTTTAAAAAATTAAAATGAACCCGTTCGTCGGTAGACACATGAATTTCACATTTTTTGAAGGAAAACTTTTCTGGGTATTGAATTTTTGCAACGAGGAAGTGATTTCAAAGCTTTCCACACTCTGCTGGAAATTTTGAGATGAGGATTTTTGATGGACGCCGGGTGAATGGAATTTTCTAGGCATAAGATTAAAAAGTTTCTAAGTCTGAGAAACAAATGTTCAAGACGGATGCTTGGGTAATTTGTGATGAAATTTCTAAGGGGGAAATCTGGCCGAGGCACGAGAAATTTGAAGATGAAGTGAAATTTGAGAAAAACGATGAACTCTACTGGGTCTAAAGATCACTCGGACCTAGGCAGTCATAATATGAATGTCAGGTAAGTTAGGTGATTTTATATTATAAAGTGTTTTGATGCTCTTCTTTTTTTTGGTTTGGTTTTGCAGGATGCACGCCGGGGCCAGAGCACGATGAATTGAAGTGATAAAATCATGAAGGAAGATGTTGGGAGAAATGGCTAAGTGTTGGAGTTTCTCCTTGAAGACTCAAACGTGCACTCAACTTAGGGAAAAAGATGACAAGAAAATATTTCTAAGTCTAGGATAAAAGAAAAGATGAGGACCCAAGTGTTGAAAATCATCATCAAGTAGAAGAATGAAGTTGTCGCCTTGAAGTTAGATTGAGAACGTACTTGTAGTTGAATTTATTTGATCAAGTCTGCAGTCAAGAAGAAGAACAGTGTGAACGCGTCTCTGGATTGGAATCTTCTGGAAAGATGGTGGCCATTAATTGCTCATTTATTGCCCCACTCTCCATTATGGTGGTTTTTAGGGTGAATCTTGTTTAGGGCTGAGGTGGCACAATCTGGGCCATCCAGTTGATTGTAATCTGAGCCGTCTGTTGGACTTGGCCAGCTATATAAAGGGGGAGTCCCCCTTCATTTGTAGATTCATTAGAAGGAGAATTAGAGTAGAAGTTGGAATAGAGAGACAAATTAGAAGTAGCTTAGTATAGATAGATAGAGTTGTTGAAGAAGAAGGAAAGTTTTTCCTTAGAACTTTGTAAGAAATTGTTGTGAACACTCTCCCAATAAAAATTTCATTGATGATGAATTTCATCTTTTGTTGTGAGTAGCTAGCATGGTTTCTTAGGTCCTTGATTCAGTAGTGACTTAAGTAGAATAAGTTTCATTTCATGCAAGCAATAGATAGTAATTGTGGAATGTGGTCTTCAATTTGAGCAAACTTCGTCTATCCATACCACTAGTGTGTTCGCTGATGGTGAATGCGCCTTGTGTGGTCAACTGGAATATCATGTACTTAACTTCGATCATGATTTGTGTGTTTATATGTGTATACCGTTGTGATGGTATTTTATTGCTAAGTTGTGATTTGAACACCTTGAGCTACTCTTTTGAAGATTGCACCAGTTCTGTGGAGGCTGTCCGAAGCGAGGCAAAGCAGAGCCTGGTTGAAGCTTGTGAGAATTGATCGCCATGTCCATGCCTTAGAGTAGATTAGAGCTCTCTAAACCCTGCATTTTAAATTCAGTACTTTCAAGTTAGTTCAGGAAACAAGAACTTCATAGACAAATCTTTCAAGCATTTCAATTCCTTTCTCCGCTGCCGAACAATTCCATAAGTCCCCTTGAAATACCAACAAATCACATCGAGCCAACTAAGCCTATTAAGCACTGAAAGAACCTTGGAGTTGAATACCGCGAACTCTCTACATAATCTTAAGCGTCTTTGGATACTTTGATGAAGAGGAATAGAATTGCTCGTTAGCGAATTTATTACTGCGTTGGTGTAGTCGCGAAAAACAAGTCAACAAGAATGAACAAAAGATATGAAAGTAAGCAAAGAGAAAGAAGTAATGGAGGAAGGACTAGAGGAAGATTTTACATGAATGACGATAGTAATCAGAAAAATCAGAAAAATGAAGACCAAGGCAGCAGCAAAATTCAGAGTATGATGACTCATATGGTCCTAGAGATCAAAATTCAAGAGGTAGAGAAAGATTAGGTAGAGGATCTAGAAGAAGAAATTATAAAAGAACTTGTTTTAGATGTGGAGGACATAGATCTTATGAGTGTCCAGAACAAGAGAGGACAAATAAGAGGGCTGAAAATAATGCAATGGCAGCAAATGTGAATAAAGAAGATGTAGGATCATCACATTCCAAAGAAGCAGAAGATGGTGAAACTTTAATGGCCAAGAGAACCTCGCTGAATAAAGAGGATAAATCAATTCAAAGAAAAAGTTTGTTTAGAACAAGATGCAAGTGCAAAAACAAGGTATGTAATGTCATCATAGATGGAGGTACCACAAACAATCTTGTTTAGAGATGGTGAGAAAATTGCAACTAGAGAGAAGGTATCCGTATCCGTATAGGATAGCATGGCTATATGATGATAGGAGAGTTTTGATCAATGAACAAAGTTTGGGAAATCTTAATATAGGAGGTTATAGAGATGAAATTTTATGTGATATTATTCCTATGCATGCTTGTCATGTTTGTTAGGAAGGCCTTGGCAATTTGACGAGAAGGCGGTACACGATGGTTATGCCAACACATACACATTGACAAAGGATGGAGTGAAACACAATTTGAAACTATTCAAAGAAGAAATGGGTAAGGTTTGCAGCAATGCAAGGTCTTGTTTGGTTGATGAAATCAAACTTTTAGATAGTATGAAGCATGAATATGTTGGCTTTGTTAACACTAACTATGATGAAGATGAAAAAGGTGAAGCTAAAATCTTAAGTGGAATGAAGGTAGCAGCAGAGGGTAAGGTAAAATTTGATTTTATTATTTCCTTTGATGAGAAAGAGAGTGAAGGATTAGATAAGTTTGTTCTAGTAAAAATTACTTTTGATAAAGTTGAATTGGAAGAGTGGAGTGTGAAGATTAATGAAGAGTTTTCTGAAGAATCCTTGTTTGAGAATAGTGGAGATGAAAATGTTTTGATTAGTGATCATGATTCCTTGTCAAGTAATGTGGAAATCGAATCTTTTGATGGTAGTACTAGTGCTTTTTTGAGTGAAGGAAACCAGGTTGCAGCAGTTTCATGTCTTTCAAAAGGCATTTAAATAGTGGAATTTCATGAAGGGGACATGGTGGAAAGAGATGGAAAAGGTAGAACAGAAAATGAGGCAAAGAAACACATTTGTTTTGATGGAGTTATAATTTTAATTGTTAATTTTGATTTTGATGAAGTACATTGGTTGGAAAACAAATTTGATGCTTTGAATTACATGGTGGGTAGTAGAGGAAGGATGAAACATGGTAATGTTATAAGTTTGTAGAAAGTGGTGCACATAAAGATTCTAGTGTAAAAGGAAATGAGGTGGATCCAAGATAGACACAGGGTCTACAGATGTTTTTGAGTGCAACTCATGAAACATTTATTTCTATCTGGGGTGTCTGATGTAGAAGCATCCTAGGTAAAAGTACTATCACCATCAACCAAAAAAAAATTAAATTTTAAATTTGCATATGCATTTCATGTTAGGAGGCTAATTTGAATAGGTTGAGCATAATTATATTTAATTAAATAAATATTATTTTTGTTATGCAAATTAGCAAGTAGAGATAGTGGAGGTGTAGTTGCATTTTTGAAAATAAATAAATAAATAAATTAGGTGTTGGGTTTGTGGGAGTTATAAAAGTGCATGAAAAATCATTAATTGATTTTTCCATTATTGAAACCATTCATTCCAAGAGAAGTGGGCATAGGTTTTCCAATGGGAGAAAAACTCCGATTTTTGGATTTTTGGGAGAAGGGTTTTTGATGCATGTTATGGCATTCATTTGTTGCTGTAGGTTTGGAGAAAGGAGGAGCTGGGAATGGTATTCTCTAAGGGGGTTTTGAAGACTTTTTGTTGCAAGTTGAAAATATTAAGGCATCCATTAAAGATTGAAGGCTCCACAATTGAAGATTGAAGGTTCTAGGTGATTGTTTGTAGGAGGAAAGAGCAGATTTGGAGGTGGTCATGAAGCACATAGATTGTTTTTGTTGTTGTAGCTTGTTTTTGTGTTATTTTCAGATTATGTAAAGGGCATATGTTGCTTCCCTTCAGTCATTTGTTGACTGAAAACAATATTGTAATCAAATTTCCATATTGTGTAGACTTTGTGCTGCAAATATCAATTGTATTCATGAAATCTTGTTGCAGATTTTCTTGCATTGTTGCAGCTATTTGAATGTACTTTAAGAAGAGAGTTTCTTGAGAATCCCTCTTACATCATAATCCACTTTGAAGCCAACATAAAATCCACTACCACTTTGAAGCCATCCAAAGAAAACCTCTTTGATATTCCAAATGAGCCTACAGTTTCAAAGGAAGGTAGATAGTTGTAGAGAAGAAACATCACTAGTTAAATCCAAGATGACTTTCCAAGTTCTAACTCATCCAAAAATCTCCTCCTCAATCCAATAATCCATAAATTTGGATTCCCATCTCTCTTAGTTGGTTGGCATTGTGAAAGTTAAGATTATCCATCAGAGGATGATTTGTAAGCCATCAATCCTTCCAAAAATCCATCTTCTTCCATTTTGGATGTTCTAAAAGTTGCACCTAGCTATGAGGCCTTTGACCATCTTCATACTTTCCCATTTAACTAAACCTCTAGGAAGGTCATTAAATGCATCTGAAATTAGATCCTAATAGATATTATTCTTCTTAATATCAACCCAAGATGTTAAGTTACTAGCTAGAAATTGCTAGAATAGTTTTTCCATCCTTGCTTGATTAAAAAGAGTAATCTAATTGAGGCATAAACCCCCTTTGTTAACATTTGAGAAAACCTTCTCTCAAGAAACTAAAGGATATTGAGATTGATCCCCCATGCCTCTCCAAAAAACTAATCTCATTATTTTAGTAATTTTTGAGATAATACTTTTGAGTTTTAGGTGTTAGCATATGAGAAAACTAGTACATAGGAGCAGCCTAAAACAACACTTATTTAAGAAGCATCAATCTTCCTACCAAGAATAGCCATCTACCTTTCCATCCCTCCATTTTCCTACTAAATATATCCAAAATCAAATTCCAAAGATATTTTTTATCGTCTCCAAAGAAAAGGGGTAATGTCCCCTTTCTGGAGGAAGCATTGAAACCTGAATCTTGCATTCAAAGTATTTCTCAAGGAGACATTGGAAACGTTAGAGATCAATAAATTCCAGTAATAACATCCAATAAGATCAAGATGATATAAATATTTTTGTTCTTGTCCAAAGTTTATTCATTTCCTCCTTATCACTTTATGATTCTAAATCATATATTTAATAAAAACATCAAAGTAGATATCAATCATCTTTCAAGATCCCATAGATGGAATTATGTTATACCACTTATCATCCTTGTGAATGGACAGAGTTATTATTACTTATGAATCTCAATAATTGCCACTAACATCATTATTGCATAATCGCCTATAAAACATACATCTATATACGTATCCACATATAAATATATAATCCATAATCATTACTAATTATTTATATATATATTATATATATATATATACTATAATCATTACTAATTATTTATATATATATATATTTATATATTAACAATCACATTTAAACTTACCTAAACTAGCACACCTCTGATTTCTGACTCAGTTTGCTAACAGTGATTTTAGCATATATCTATCTTAATTCCCCATATGGTAATAATTACTTCCAGCGGTGACGATTTTTCTTTCCTTCTATCCGACTGAATATGAATATGAATAATCCTTAGCAAGATAAGATTTCATATATTCTATTATGCCGGCTTTGTTCTCTTTTAATGCCCGTTTTTCCTATTTCTCCTTTTAGACTTGCATTGCCCTTACTGTTATTGTACTGCAGAGATATGTCAGCTTTTTCTTCATTCCATGTCCCCCCCATACCACACACTTCTTATTCCATTTATTTCTCTATGTCTCTATGAAGAGACATCCTTTTCAAGAGATATGCCTTTTCAGAAATACGTGGCCTTTTGTTTAATTCTTTATGCTTGCCATAAGCTTAATGATTGTCTTCAATGATAATCGCTACCCTTGACGTGTAGAAATCACTATTAATCGTTGCCTTTTGTAGATGAGTCACTGCTATCTATGAAGCGTTGCTTTTAATACATTCGTTTCCTTAATACGACTCATTCATTCCATAATATTGTTTTGTTTCCTTTTAAAGCAGTTGCGGCAGAGGACATAATATAATCGTTGCTTGCTTGAATATTAGTCATTTCTTAACTAATTACTTCTCTTGGATTTTAAACAAAATACTATTGCTTACGTGGATGCTAATTACTTTTTAGCAATGCACTTGCTGCTGCTCATGCGTATGTTCAAATATCTTGAAATATATTTATTCTTATATTAGGTTTCTCTATTAGTTTTCTTTTACATATATTTATAATATTTATTATATAATTATAATGATAATAATATTAAGTTGTTAATACTTATATTTTATATTTATAATTGTAATATTATTGCTATAATATATATTTTCCATATTTATTTTATTATTTAAATATTTATATTTTAATATCCATTATATTCAGAGCTGTTTGTTTTATTATAATTATAATATGTTTTTGTTTCATTTTGTTTGATTAATATCTTTCAAGTTAGTATTTTTATTTTATGAAGTATGATTGTACCTCATTAGTGTATATACTAGATGACCTTGGGATTGTGGAGGGATCCACGGTGTAGTATGGGATGCACCGAATCCCCTTCCCCAACTGTCTGATAGTATATTTCATGCGTGTGTGATTGTATTTGAGTGTATACTTTATGACTTGTGGTTGAATTTGCATTTGGGTATATACTCTATGATTGCATTTGTATTTGAGTGTATACTCTATGATTGTATGTGTATTTGAGTTGACTTGTGACGATATTTGAGTGTATATGATCTTGTATTTATATTTGAGTGCATATTTGATGGATTGTACCTAAATTCAAGATGTATTTGTATTCAAGTGTATACCATCTGACTTTGTATACTCTGTGACCTTGAATTCAAGTGTGTCCTTCGTGACTATGTATTGGATGTATATGACATGGTATTTGCAGTGACTTATATTCAAGTGTATACATTGCGACTTATATGTATTCATACGTATGCTTTGTGACTTCACTCGTGCATATACTTCATGTTTTACCAAACTTATGTTATTTTGTTTCTTGGATAATCTTACTTGATCATTTCGTGACTGATGTAAACATGTGACTACTCCATTCTTAAGTGTATGCTTGTATTTCAATGTCTCCTTGAGAAACACTTTATGCAAAGTTGTTTCAATGCTTCCACTCAAAGGGACATTAAGGGGGTAACTTGAATAAGCATTTGAAAAAATTTATTTTCCAAAGGAAAGGCACAAATGAAATCATGTTCAACCCCATTTATATTCAAGAAAATGATTTTGGATTTTTCTATATTAATTTTATATCCTAGAGCCTATTGAGAGTTTCCCAAGAGATCCTTGGTAGTCCTTGTTGAATGAAAGGTGAGGAGAAAAGCCTAGTATCAAAGAAGGGAGGAAAACTTCAAAAATCACAATTCAAAGTGTTTCAAACAACTTTCCAATATTCAAAACCCTTTCTTGGCACATTTTCTCAATTCCTTTATATTCTCCTCGTAGCATTGCAAATAGTGTTTTCTGACAACACCTCTCAAAAAAAATTGAAAACCCAGCTGCCACTTATCATTTTAGATACCCATTAAGCTTTAATTCAACATATCCAAAAGGGAGATGGGGTTGTTTCAGAACAATACCCTCAAATAATTGCTGCTACGCTGCCCCTTAGGCCAATTAGGCCACTTTTCCAAAGCAACACCAACCTAAACACTCTTCCAACCCCAAAACTCAATTGCATAACCTTTACCAGGCTACAAATAGCCAAAAACAACAACCTTTATCAAGAGAAACACTCACCAAGTCATCCAATCTCAAAACCCTCATTTAGACTAGTTTTAAGAGGCTTTATTGAAACTCAACACTCCCAATCTCATTTCACCTTAAAAATACCTCAAAACCATCACAATAGGTCTGCATATGCTCAATGAACCCTTACAAATCACTTTCCAAGAGCTTTTCAACCAATCCTAACCTCTAGCAACCAAATTAGGCTAAAATTGAATGATATATCAACTAAGGCATCACACAAAACCCTTCAACCCGCCTTCCCTGCTCTTAGAAATCACATGAACAACATCCTACATCTAATTATTCCATTCCACCAAGTTATTACAAGTTTCACCGGGTGGAATGGCCTAATTCTCCATTTTACACTATCAAACCCTCAAACAGGGTTTTACCAGGCGTTTTCAGAAAAAGGCTTATAAGTTGCTTCAAATTCAATGAAATCCAACAAAATAAAAACCAAGATGAGCTTAATTTATTCCTCCATCACATTCAATGGATTTTTAACCAATATTCTCCTATAGGGACTCACACAATAACCTGTAGCAGCAAATTACCAGAAAAACACTGAATTTTCGAGGAAGAATAGGGAACTTTTATTGTTTTAGCTTCAAAAAAACTCTCCAACCTCTGTCTCAAGGTTTAAAAGCCTATTTGAATGTTTCCCAACACCAATCAACAATTACAACTACCTTTTGAATGCCTTGACCATTGGGCTTCCAAATATGACAAAAAAGTGTAAAGTTGCAATGCAATTTTTGACAATATTTGCAAAATGAGATAACACTTCCTAGAACCGACCCTAAATGACTCAAGTTACATTTCAATGGTCTATTATGACCTTATTACATGAACTTTAAGACTCAACACACCAAAAACCAAACTTTAGACCTTATTTAACCATATTTACATGATTTGACATGGTGCCCCTGCACCACTTTCCATCCCTCCATTTTCCTACTAAATATATCCAAAATAAAATTCCAAAGATATGTTTTACCATCTCCAAAGAAAAGGGGGTAACTTGAATAAGTATTTAAAAAAAAATATTTTCCAAAGGAAAGGCACAAAGGAAATCATGTTCAACCCCATTGATATTCAAGAAAATGATTTTGGATTTTCTCTATTAATTATATATCCTAGACCCTATTTAGAGTTTCCCAAGAGATCCTTGGTAGTCTTTACTTGTTGAATGAAAGGTGAGGAGAAAAGCCTAGTATCAGTAACAAACTATTGGTGGGCTAGCACTTTGCCATGGGTTGATGCTTTTTGCCCTTTGAGATTACTAAGAAACCCTAACAACCTTCTTAGAGCTTCAACTATGATGATAAAGAGATAATGGAATAAGGTATAACCTTGGTGAAGACCTTTAGATGAGAAGAAAAAACCTTCCACAAAGCCATTCACCATAACTTTGAATCTGGAAAATGAATAACAACCCCTAATCCAAATCCTCTTATTGAAGCTTTAGCAATATCCATTTTTGACATGTATTTATTTCCTATTACTAACTTTTATTTAGTGAAAGAGCTCATGGACTATCACTATCCCATCTATAATATGCCTCCCTTTCACAAAACCTCCTTTCTCTTTAGAGGTCAAAAAGGAAGTTCTTTCAACTTGTTTAACATTTGCTTTAGAAATAATCTTAACACTATGTTACACAAAAAAATAGTTCTAAAATCCTTAGGTTTCTAAGATTGCATCCCTTAAGGAATGAGAGCAAGGAAGGTGGTGTTGAGGGATTTGAGGACCAATCTTGAGTTCTTTGATTCCAACACAACACCCTATAGGTCATCTACTATCAACTCCCAAAAATATGGAAAAGGAAAGATGAAAATCCATCTATGCTTAAGGCTTTTTCCTCTACCATAGAAAATAATGCTTCCTTTCCTTCTTCTTTAGAAACACCCTTCATGAGAGTAGCATTATTAGAGGCCTTGACTAGCTCTAGAATATGATCCAAGAAAAGATCTCACTTCTTTCTCTTGTCCTTATTTTCTTCCTTAAGAATATTTTTCCAATGGGAGACCAAAGAAGCCTTGATGAGTTCCAAATTTCTGTTGTCTATCCTTTTGCCTATATCAATTTTCACAATACAATTCCTATGTCTTCTCATTTTATAGGTCAGGTGGAAAAACCTAGTATTATGATCCCCTTCCTCAAGCCATTTAATTTTAGACTTTTGTTTCTAAAAGATCTCTACACTTGTAAATGTAACTTAATTGCAGTTCAACTTCTTTCTCTTCTTCCTTTAGGATATTAGACTGGTATCTTAGATGAAATCCTTTTGAATCTCAACCATTTCTACAAACCAACATATCCTTTTCTTGAAACAAGTTCTTAAAGACCCAGTAGTTCCGCCACTTAAGATTAATTTTCAGATCTTTTAACTTTTTTCTGAAGATATACATCTTACATCAATTTTTGGTAGAATGGGAGAGCCAAGATTCAGTAACGAACCTTTCAAGATTTGGATGCTTGTTGTACCCATAGGAAATTCTTTGTATTGTGTCAAGTTTCTAGGATAAAACTTTGTCTTTTTGTCAATTGTAAAATATCCCTTGTCTAATCTGATATGATTTTTGCCTCAAGGAATATTGGCAAACACTTTGCATACCAGAACTGTACTTGCTGTTTCTGATTTTAACTGCCTTTGGACCTTAGGAATTTCGTCAAATGATTGTCATGCAAGCTGAAAATGTTTACTTCTGAATGTGCAGTAATGCTGGAAGTGTTCTATGATGATCATGATATAATGTAGAAGAGATAGAACAAGGAAAAGACTTTGCAACCAATGTTTATTTGCAAATATAAAGTTCTGATCACAAATTTCTGAGTATACAATGTGCTCAGATGCAAGTGCAAGATGATTATAATGACTGTAATTTTATATCAGAACTTGATTCAATCTTATTATGTTCTTGAATAACAGTCAAAAAGCAATACATATCCCAGCAATAATTGCAATATATTTATGACAATTCAAAAGACAAAAACCTGGAGTCCAACTATAACTGCATTGCTGGTGGAGAGCTTCTTGGTCGTTCTGATGGATGGATGCAGGACATCAAGCTCTCAAAGTTGTCTTCTCTTCTCACAGAAGATCACACCCTCAATGCTGACCACAATTTCAAGCACACGTCTTCAGGAAATAATTTTCAATATGGTCTTTGACCATTTCAAATTATTTGATGCACTTTCAGATGGCTCCACAAATATCTTTG
Source organism: Sequoia sempervirens (assembly GCA_007258455.2). Taxonomy (NCBI): domain Eukaryota; kingdom Viridiplantae; phylum Streptophyta; class Pinopsida; order Cupressales; family Cupressaceae; genus Sequoia; species Sequoia sempervirens. The sequence goes on along the minus strand of VDFB02215197.1, from coordinate 1,751 downwards.
TCTTTGTCTATAGTCGTCCTCACTCAAATTGTCTTATTTGTGGGATGTGATGCGGCTCCTTAATAAAACATCAACTTCTAAATACTTGTCTTGAGTAGCTCTCAATTTAATATTATTGGAAAGTGATTCTTCTCTTTGTTTGATTTTGTCTTGCTCTATCCACCGTGTCACTTGTCTTCCATAGATTATCTTTTGTCTCTTTCCTTTACAAATATCAATGCCCTTCAAAATAGATTGATGCCTCCTAAATACTATCGATTAATATTTGCTTGCAAATCGATAGCTTCAAAAAACTGCATCTTCCAACATATATGCTAGTATATAGGCCAGATCGATATAATGGTGTTTCTTCATGCATGTATCAATAGATAAATTAATCGCTCCAAGTATTGTCGTTTTCTCCACATGAGATGAAATGGCTTGAGTATTTCCGTCTTAAACTAGCTCCTCCTGACAAGTGAACATCTTTAGCGTGTAATGACTAGACTTCGTCTTTTCCTCCAACTCAGACCACTATTTGTCTTTTGTGACTGACAATAGTCTTTTAAAAAACTGCAAAATATCAATATCCAGAGATGCCAATAATAACACTCGACTCAACAACCAAATTGATGATTTTAATATTTATTTGCAAACTCAGAAATCTCTAATAATACAAATAGAGACCACATTCCAGACTGCAATAATAAATTCGTTTTTCCCAGATGACTAAGTAGTTATTCCCCGAACTGTATTTTATCAATCTTCACAAATATAATCGATCTATTCCAACATAACCCAAATTTGGCCAAAGGCCACAAAATTTGCAACGAAGCACAACAAAATACTGAAGTATCTTTCTCTCAGCTGCAACCCTTCGGAGGATCTTTCACCACCTTAGTTATGCCAATCAAAGAGAGCTTTTGGTCTCAATGACCGAATGTAGAAACTACAGAAACCCTAGGCTCCACAATAAACTCAATCAAATGTCAATATCAAAATACCTAGATGATAAACAATGAGTCTAGCCCTCTATTTATTCTTTTTCACCAAAAGGGGTCGGCCCCTTCTAGAAGATTTCCCTTTTTAAAATAATATTTAATTGCACTTTAAGAATATTAAAATATCATTATAATATAAAGTGCAAATAAACATTATAACATTATAACATGAGGAAAATATTATCTCTCTTAAAAAACCATATAAATCAAATGTGAAACCACAAGTAATTGCCCAAATGACCCTCTCATCAACTCCTTGGCCGACAAGGGTCAAACAATAGGCCAAACTCCATCAATGTATGAATACTAGTTGAAGGGGACATTATAGTCCGCCCTCCCTAAAATTGCTTGTCCCCAAGCAATCTCAGCAGCAAAGTACAACTTTCCTCCACCTGGATCCCAAGGGAAGATCTTTGTAATGTCCTAGACATCACCAAACATCTCCTATAGCACTAGCACAACCTGCTGAATCAACTCAATCCCAAAACTATGATGATGAATTTGATGCATCCACACTAATGGAAAGCCACCACCTATTGCTTCCTCTTGTGCCACTCTGATATCCCCCATCTCCAAAAATGCAAGTCTCCAAGTCCTGAATCAAATGATAATCATCATGAGAGAGCAAGGTAGTAGTGTTGTGACCTTTTCACGTGCCCCATTCAAGATGGGGACCTAATTTTGCTCCATTATGGTCTTTTGGCTTGGGTTTTTTTTTTTTTTTCTCTCTCTCTCTCATTATGCGTCTCTTTCTATGGTCTACTTTAGGGG
>VDFB02215196.1:0-20779 GCA_007258455.2 Sequoia sempervirens | reverse complement strand
TTGGGGAATAAATCGCAAACCAAAAGTTCAGGATTTTTTGAAAAAAACGGGAAAAAATCGGGAAAAAATCGGATTTACAAAAAACATAAAAAATTGAAAAAAAATAGTCAGAAGCTACTTTTAAAAATTTTTTAATGGCATTTCCATAGCATACAGACATTGAGAGCAAATAAAATACAGAGTTCAATCCATGAATTAGAGAAAATAGATTTTTGTTGGTTATATTCATATCGCTGATTACATTGCACAAGACATACTACAACTGCATAAATATCAGATGGTGACAGTTGTTGATGCTACCACATTTTTCATACATGTCTACCAAAGCATTTTATCAAACAGTTCATTGCCTTGCTGCTATGGCTAAAACCCTAAAACAGGTGCTTTTGAACAAGTCATGGATGCTTGGAAAGATCTTATCAAAGCATAATAGTATAATAGTATAGATAAGGTAGTGAATCGCTGGTCGTTTCAGGCAGAATGTGTTCCAGCAGATGGAATGCCATGACAATCCATAGCAATTCTGTTTGTCATGGCATCTCGTTATGGCATTCCATCACCATGCTGAGACCACATTTCTTTGAAGCACCAAATAGTTCACTACCTTTCTATGCTACCACATTTTTCATACATGTCTACCAAAGCACTTTATCAAACAAATAATTCTGTCGCTATGCATAAAACCCCAAAACAAAGTGCTTTGTAACGAAGTTATGGATGCTGGAAACATCTATCAAAGCATAATAGTATAATAGTATAGATTAAGGTAGTGAATCGCTGTGGGTCGTTCGCGGCAATGGTCTCGATGGAATGCCATGACAATCCATAAGGAATTGTTTGTCATGGCACTGCTATGGCATTCCACTCACCATGAGACCACATTTCTTTGAAGCATTTTTTCAAATAGTTCACTACCTTATGCTACCACATTTTTCATACATGTCTACCAATGCATTTTATCAAACAGTTCAATGCCTTCTTGTGCGAAAATCAGCTTGATTTCCTTTTTTCCAGATTTTAAACACGTTTTTTTGTCGAATTTGCAGTTTGAAACCAAAAAAAAATCATTGACCAAAAAGTCAACCAAAAAGTCAACGATTTTTTGAAAAAATCGGGAAAAAATCGTCCAGGCTGCAGATTTATTAAAAATCGCGATTAATCGGGTTTAATCGCAGATGAGCAAGGCTTCATTGGGCTGCAGTCCCACAGTGGGATTTTCGGACCCACAACATATTTTGCCGGAGCAGACCTGAATTCCTGACCCAAACCAAACCTGAATCGAACCTGAAGCCTGTAGGAGCGAATCTGGTAACTTAGCTCATATTGATTCATTTTCCAACTCGAGCTCCTACCATTGTTCATTGCATTGATCACTATAAGTGAATCTTCTCCTACTATCAAATTAGATTGATTTTGTGAAATTGCATCACCTAGGCCAGCTATTAAAGCCTCCCATTCCACTTCATTGCTATTAAACCTAGATATGTCAATTCACCTAGCGAGTTTCAAATTGCAAACCCACCACCAATTGAACCAAAGTTTCCCTTCATAGCACCATCAAAGTTCATTTTATAGTAATCAATTGGTGGTTAACATCAATTTAGTGAATATATTATTTCATGCATATTATGCACATGGATATATCCACATGGCATTAAGCTTACTTAGGTGACTCAATTAGTGAGAGTTAGCTTTCCACCTCCTACGAGTCTTGAGGAAGTTAACTCACCACTAGTCCTAGTTAGTGGGAGTCGACTACCTAGTCTTCTCCACTATTCTAAGTGGTGGTTTCTTCTCTCTCCTATATGTACACTCATATCATGGGTTAATGATATTGTTGTTGGTATCCATTTTGGTGTAATCTTTTTGCTTGCATATTCTGTGTTTTTGATAGCTTGTAGGGGCATATGATTCCTAGACTTTTGTTACCCAATCAATATTGACAATCAATCCAACATATCTTGTTGAATCTCACATGGTATCAGAGTGAGAGAATTTGGGCAAAATAATAGAATCATAAAAATGTTTTACAAAAATGATATCATGCTTCTTCATTCATATTCATTCAAATACATAACATATATATAGGCGAGTTTACTCCTATATTCAAGGAGAGATTATCTCCATAAATCCCTATTTAGTTGTGATTGTTACTCACATAACAATACACAACTCAAATCATATGAGTTGTTAAACCAACTTCAAACCGTAATATATATTATTGTTAATATAACAATAATATTACTAACTACTTACATTTACAAGATAACAATTACTCATGTAATTATTATTTACCCACATGCATTGAGCGCTAACTCATATTTTCTAACACCCCCCCTTAGTGTGAACATGGTAGAAAGACACTCACACACTCCTCTACAGTATGCTCACCCCTGTGGCATGCCCATTCCTGTGGCTCATGACAATGATACAAAAGAAAGGCTCTCTCCTTCCATGGTTTTAAACAAGCTTACCACAAACCTTGACGTGACGAGAACACATCAACTGTCCACCTCGTGTGGTTTTCTAGATCCTCCCACAAACCCATTCAAGATCCATGAACTGACTTACTCCGATGCTTTTGTTCGCCACTATGCTTGTACATCAAGGAAGTTATATAGGAATCATACATATCACAAATCTAAAAAACCCATACTGGAAAATGTTTCACATTATATTCCATAACAACACAATGATTCTTAATTGTAGTCATTGTTTTCAATCGTTGTCACTCAATCTCGAACAGCATAGACAACCGCCACTGCCACTAGAAGCTTCCTTTGATTTTAGTCGTTTTGGTGCAAAATGGGAATGGGACATTGATTGTTATTCCCCCCCACATTGTGAAATTCCATTTATTCACACAAACAAGAATACAAAAAAGAAAATCATACCATATTGCATACTACTATATGGATCTTGTTGTCTGGATCTTGTTGCACATGACCATTATTGCCAGTGAACATATTCACCAGTCGACCATCTTCCAACAAAGTATGGCACTTAGAGGATCTCCGCAGTCAGAGGATCTCTGTAGTCATCTACTCTCCAATATAATCCTTTTTCCAATATCCACACACCACACTAAAAAATTGAAAACACATTGCACACTGGTCACCAAATCAATTGTGCGGCCCCATCGTTGGCGACTGACGAGAGGTTGTTGGTTGTCCTCCAGCCTCCAATGCCTCTATCCTCCATTAGATTTGCTACTTAGCAAATTGGATTTTGAAGCTCTATTTTGTCAATTGTGAGAAAAGAACATATTTCTCCCCCACAAAATGGACATCACGTACAAGTGATAATGCGCCCAATTACAATTCAAACAATTTTATTTTATTTTTTGACACTTTTATGATGTTACAATTTAAGACTCATTAAGATGGACTCTATTCTAAAACTGATACAACTTGACCTTTAGGACACAAAATACCCAACTATACAAAGGAAGCCAAATTGCCAAGGTATCTAACTAAGGACACTTAGAATGCATCCACTAAATAGAGCATCCTTTATTTACCCAAATGGAAAATCTATGACCCAAGGTATATTCTTCACAAACCTACATATTATTAATATTTAATTATAGCAATAAACTAAACGACTCTATTATGCAAGACGCACAACACAACTCTACACAAAAGCATACAAGAACTCAGCATACTCTAGACAAGGGAACAAAGAACACACAAACCTCCGTAGGTAGCTTTGCAAGTCAGCACACTCGAAATGCTTTGCAGGTAGATAAACATTTCAGTAACTCATCACATGGTAGATAAATTGATGGTGTCTTCATGTGCTAATATCTTGGTTGAAACCAATAAGCCAATGGGATATCAAGGCTTGCAGAGATATAAGGCCCAAAATAACAAATTTGGAAGCAAAGTCGATCTATGAATGAAGAAATCTGCAATTCACTGTGTGGCAAGAACTTGTAATGGCCAACAAATGTAGACACGAACTCCACGCAATATTAAGAGCCCACAATCTTTCTCAACCAACCACAATCACTAGCCAATGCACAATATGAAGCCGTCAGTTCTAGAATAATATGAGCACCGCATAGCAGGAGATGCCAACCAAATAATAAAGCTTGATTGATAGAAAGATGATACCCTCGCTGTCAACAACAACCTCAACCACCAAAGGTTAACACACTGGTTGCAAAATCAGGTTGCGAGCCTCAACAATAGTATTGTGTTGACCCAGATCAAAGTCTAAATGAACTTGATAACCTACAAAATGCCATTGTAAAATGCACAAATGTAAAACCGGCCCCTTCAATAGGGTAACCAAACACCAACCGGGACAACCATATCGTGGCCTCTTCTCGAGTTGCAAAAGCCACGAACCAAAGAATGGAAACTGTCTTTATCATAATCTCCTCTCCATTTACATCACCTAAGCAATAGTGATTTATAATCCCCGATTCCCTGTAATCGTGCCTACTCTGATACCATGAGAGAATTTGGGAAAAATAATAGAATCATACAAATGTTTTCAAAAATGATATAGTGCTTCTCCATTCATATTCATTCAAATACATAGCATATATATAGGCGAGTTGACTCCTATATTCAAGGAGAGATTATCTCCATAAATCCCTATTTAGTTGTGATTGTTACTCACATAACAATGCACAACTCAAATCATATAAGTTGTTAAAACAACTCCAAACCGTAATATATATTATTGTTAATATAACAATAATATTACTAACTACTAACATTTACATGATAATAATTTCTCATGTAATTATTATTTACCCACATACATTGAGCACTAACTCATATTTTCTAACACAGAGCCAATTTGGAATTTGGTTGGTAGTTCAATATTGTCTATTGGTTTATTTTGAAAACCACTAGTTGAATGCAGTTTTCAGTTTTCTATGTGTTCTTAGAAGCATGTGTAGGCATTGCTTAGCCCAATTCATAGTTAGAAGGCATGATCTTTAGGTCAATCCATAGTCAAAAGGCATTTGGAGCTTGATCCAAAGATATCGAAAGGCATTGTCTAAGTCATTTCGAGCAGACAAGCAGGCTGACCTCTTAAAGGCATTTTGTGCTCGATTTGTGCATTTTAACTTGTGATGTGTTTTGAACAACAAAGAGAGAGTCATCAAAAATCCCTTGGTCATATGAGGGCTAAAACCCCGAGCTGCCTACTAGTGAGAGCTTAACTTCAGCCCCCTCCTCATTTCCAATTTAGAAGCAATTTTAAATTTGTGAAGCACAATTGAATTGGGCAACATAGGCAAAAATTAAAATTGTTGTAACTTATGATTGGCAACTCAAAATTGAGTCGCTTTGTTTCAAGTGAATAATTTTGTATGCCTGATCCATAGGAAATGTCATCATACTAAAAATGTAAAATGTCATTTTTCATTCCATTGCACTTGCCTATGGACTAATCATACAAAGTGTCAAATCTAGGGGAGATCTCAAAAGGGGGTTTTTTGTGTTGTGTCGTATGCACTTTTACATTTCCTTTCTACAACAGTTGACTTTAAAACATGAATACAAATGAGATTGTCACACCTTTAACACCTTTTAATTCTCATGATTGGAAACAAAATGTACAAGTTGTACTAAAGAACAAAGGATTGTATAGGATAACAATGGGCACTAGAAAAGAACCTACTTTTGGGAAAGCTAAACAAAAACGGTTTAACAAATGTGATCAAGCCTTCGGATTCATGTGTCTCCTGAACTCCTCTTTCATGTGGAAGCCTTGAACACACCCAATGAAGTTTAGCTTGCTTTAGGACAACTCTTTAGAAAAATGGATGAAATGAAGAGTCTTGAGTTGGAGAATGAGCTCATTATTGCAAAAATTAATAGAACACAATAGTTTAATATTCTATTAATTAACAAGATTATAATTGTAAAGAGGTTTATCTCCTTATATAGAGATAGGAGAAGAAACCACCCAAATGGTTAAACATTACATGATTCATTTAAAGATAAAAAGCAAATCTAGAAAATAATGGAAAAGAAAACACTTGCCACTAAGGTGGCTTTAATACAACTATAAGCCTTATCTTTTAATAATTTAATATTATTCTAATACCACCCTCCCCCCTTAAGGCTTATTTCACAGAAAGTGAAATATATGAAACTAAAAAAACCCTAAACCAAAAATTTGTCATTCTTTAAAAGTTTTTCTTTGAAAACAAACCATACACTAGGTAGAACTCCATCAAGTTGCCTCAAACCTTTATAAAGGTGTAGCTCTCAAGCTGAATTCTCGAGTACCTAGATTACCACCTCCCCGAACTCTCGAATCATAGATCTCCCAAACCATTGGACAACAATCCATGTTGAGCTACACTCAATGAGCTCCATCAAGTTGTCTCATAACCCTCATAAGGGTATAATTCCCAAGATCACACACTCCCAAGCTAACTAGGCAACCATCCATTTTGAGTTGTCTATACTAGCTTTCTTCCTGTCTTCAAAGAGCTATACTTCTTTAAAATGCAAAAAAAGAAAATTCTCCTTCACATGCGAACAACATACAAGTTCATGCAAATACATGCAACTAACATACACATGCAAGTTATTTTGTATGAAAATTTCTACATGATTCTTTGAAAAAAAATCTTCCCACACAAAAAGCCAACCCATGATTTACCCTTGAAACCATCATGAGCTTTTCCACAAGATTCAAATTTGTTTCACGTGACTCCTTGCTCTAATACCATATTGCAAAAAATTAATAGAACACAATATTTTAATATTATACTAATTAACAATATTATAATTACAAAGAGGTTCATCTCATTATATAGAGATAGGAGAAGAAAACACCCAAATGGATAAACACTTCATGACTCACTTAAAGCTAAAAAGCGAATCTAGAAAAAAAATGAAAGAAAACACTTGCCACTAAGGTGGCTTTATTACAACTATAAGCCTTATCTTTTAATAATTTAATGTTATTCTAATACTCATAAGTTTGAGCCTCAGTTCCTTTGAGACCCTAGAGGACTTCTTCACCAAATTCATATTTTTAAGGTTGCAATCGAAAGAATGTGGAATATAGAAAATGAAGAGCACAAAGATTTACTGAGAGAGGAGGGAGGAGGGGGGGTGAATCAGTAAATCAACCAACTTTTACCTCTTTTCAACTTTAATCAATTTCCAACTTTTATTCAATAACAACTATGCAATGTGAAACAATGTAAACAAGGACTTCAATAGTTGAATATTATGTTTAAATGAAATGATAAAGATAGTAGGCTCTAACCTACTTGACTAATGAATGTTATGGTTTAGTAGGCACCAACCTACAAGGAGCATCAGCCCCTTATGAAAAATTTAGTAGGCTCCAACCTACAAGGAGCACCAACCCCTAATGTGCAAGGCACCAACCTTGACTTCACTCAACAATGGATGTAAAATTACTGTCTTCAACCTGATCTGCACTTTCTATATCCTCCAACCTGCTTTGTGATGTATGCTATCACCTTAAAGCCCACACAAGAGAATAGATTCCCTGATCCGATTTTCTCACACACTCTACAACACTTGCAAACTTGATTTGGATGTCATATATGTAAGTTGTCCAAGGATTGCATCTCTCTAATGAAAGAACACATCTACTTTTGCATCCCTTTAAAGAAACTGCCCTTTCATAACTTAAATCTGAGTTTGTTTGCTTAATCGAATCACTTGTCTTTTTTTTGATTAAATCTGTTCAGTCGCATCTCTTAGGAGGTGAACCTCTCTTCAAGGATAAAACACATCTAATCTTATTTTGATTTGCATCTGTTCAAATGACTCTTCAGTTTTAGCAAATCGCACTTTCTTCTTAAACACGTCTCTTCAAACAAATAGCATTTTCTTCTAGACACGTCTCTTCAGATTTAGCAAAAAGACAAAGACGTCTTTTATTCTGCTTAACAAATCACAAATCACATCTGTAATCAGACTTTATGAAGAACAGATCGTTCTTCTTCTTAATAATTTGCATCTCTTAATAATTGAGCATTTTAAAGAGATTAGATTTCAATTCGCATCTCTTAATAATTTGATAATCTTGTTGATTTAATATGCGGGTTATCATGGAGTCGAGTCAAGCCAACAAAATCAAGTCTTGAAGAGCTTGATTATGTAATTCTCAGAAGGCCAACAAATCTGAAAGCCAAACTGATCTGACTATCAATCTGATCTGGATGTCGATGATCTAAATGTGTCTATGAACCTTAGGCTCGAGGAATAACATTGCTCTGTTTTGAGCCAGCATTCTGAACTTTATGATGATTCTGTTTAAGCCTTGCATTCTGAGTCCTATGATGAACTTTATGATTCTGTTTAAGCCCTGCATAATGAATCTTATGATGATTCTGTTTAAGCCTTGCATTCTGAATCTTATGATGCTCTAATCTGATTCTGTTTAATGGTATCATATATTTCAACAATGACTTTTACCTTGACATCAATGACAATAACTTCAACAGAAAAAAAGAGAATCAACTAGTTCTTTCAATACTCTTTAAATTAGGTCCTAATTATTCTATGGTTGTATCTATCTTCTACTCCACGAAAAGGGCTCTTGGAACCACATGGAAAATGCCTTCTCTAGATAACTTCATTGCCGACTTGACTAAGGAGCAGGATAAGTCAATACAAATGGGCACATTTAAGTCATCAAAACATCAAGCACTCATTGTTGGGAATGGGAAACAACAAAGGGAAGAAACAAAACACTTGGAAAGACAAGGAGACCAAGAAAGATCCAAAATCAATATCCTCCAAATCCAACAATAAAACTTCTTCAAACCAAGGGAAACCTAAGAAAGAAAAACTTAATTGTTCTGATTGCAAGAAACTTGGCACAATGAGCACAAATGTATGAAGAAGCAAATTGACCACCTCTCACATCTTCTTGAGAAGCACAACATAGGGGTCTTTGAATTTATAAAACAATCTTTATCAACTCAAGAATCTAGCCATGCTAAAAAGGCAAAAATAAATCTATGGGTATGCAACAGGCTATCACTGTAAATCACACAGTCTTTGATCACTCTATAAGTCTCATGGCCTTCACATATTTTCTCTGATTTTATAGTATTTGTTCACCATCCTAATGATGACAACTGCCTGCATTTGTAGGAGAAAGGACTACGGAAAGACGTAGGTTTATTGCAAATGCCCCAGCATGTAATTTCTTCAAAGGTCTCCCATCAGTGTACTAGATACCACTGGGGATGATGTCTACTTTTTCTCCAAACTCAGTTGAGATTAGAGAGTTGCACAACAACAATTTGTTAGCTTTGGGAAGGGTAGATCACCAAGCCAGGTTAAACACCTCTCACTTTGCACCTAATGTTTCTCCTCCAACATTGCTTACTCATTCAAATGGAGATAGCAAATTATGGCATGAGTGGTTTGGCCACCTTAACTACCGCTAACTTGAGCAACTAAGTCAATAGGATATGGTCACAAGGTTGCCTAGAGTCAGATTCTCCAAGGGTCTTTGTGAGGGTTGCACCCTTGGGAAGCATCTTGATGAGAAATTTGACAAAGGAAAATCATGAAGGGCTACATAGGTTTTGGAGCTTGTTCATAATGATGTATCAAGAGCATTTCCCGATCCATCTTTCGCTAAGGCAAGGTATGTTCTCATTTTCATAGACAACTTCTCGAGATACACATGGGTCTACTTCCATTGGCAGAAATCTGAACTCCTCAACAACTTTCGAGACTTCAAGGCTCTTGTTGAAAAACAGTCAAGGAAAGTCATTGAGAATCTTCGAACAGATAATGGGGGTGAGCATGTCAACAACAGGTATGTTCTCACTTTCATAGACAACTTCTCGAGATACACATGGGTCTACTTCCATTGGCAGAAATCTGAACTAAGGCAAGGTATGTTCACTTTCACTAAGGCAAGGTATGTTCTCACTTTCATAGACAACTTCTCTAGATACACATGGGTCTACTTCCATTGGCAGAAATCTGAACTCTTCAACAACTTTCGAGACTTCAAGGCTCTTGTTGAAAAACAGTCAAGGAAAGTCATTGAGAATCTTCAAACAGATAATGAGGGTGAGCATGTCAAAAACAGGTTTGAGCAATTTTGTATAGTAGACGGGATAGAGTAGCAACACACAATTCCTTATACTCCCCAACAAAATGGTGTTATAGCACATAAGAAAGGATTCTTAAAAGAGATAACTAACTGCATGATACACTCCAAGGGCCTTACGCCATAGTACTAGGCAGAAGCAATCAACTATGCTTGTTATATTTAGAATCAAGTTCCTCACAAAGCCTTGAAGGGAACCCACTACTTTTGAAGTGTGGACCAGTAAGAAACCGTTTTGAGCACTTCAAGATCTTTGAATCTCTAGCCATGGCACATATATCAAAGTACAATCACAAGGCAATGGAGCCACAATCCATACCTTGCATCTTTGTAGATTACCCAAATAGTTTGAAAGGTTATTTCCTACTCCACCCAACCACACATGAGTTGTTCATTGAGAGGAGTGTTAAGTTCCAAGAGAGTCCTATTGACTCTATACTTGACTTTCTCCTTCTATTGTGGACTCACTTGATTTTGATGATTCTTCTGATGACTCAAACCATCCATAACATATTCCTAAGGCAAAGTTGTCTTCCAATTTTGACAGTAAGGATAGTGATGGGGAATCATCTTCATCAGCTTCTAGACATGTTTTGGAGGATGATGTTTTAGCACCTGACTCACCCACTTCTTATCCTCTTTGGGTTTGTCAGACACTTCAAAGTGTAGGTAATTGGGTAGGGAACCCAATAGATGGCAAACGTACTCGATCAGACTATTAGAGTGGGCCACATGCTTTCTTTGCCTCAACCTTCGATCCATAGACATTCCGAGAGGCATCAGGCATACCTGAGTGGGATAGTGCTATGCATGAGGAATATAATTCCTTAATGAGAAATCACACTTGGGACTTAACTTCACTTCCTAAGAAAAGGAAGGTGGTTTGATGTAGATGGATATAGTGGACCAAATTTGTTGTAGATGGGTCGGTTGATAAGTACAAGGCATGATTGGTTGCAAAGGGTTTTTCACAAGTTACTGGTATTGACCACACAAAAACCTTTGCACCCATGGCCAAAATGACTTCCATCAAACTTACTCTTGCTATTGCCACTGCACATGGTTGGTATGTGTATCAAATAGATATGAATAGTGCTTTTCTTAATGGAAACCTTGAGGAGGAGATCTACATGGAACAACCACCAAGGTTCACAATTCATCCTTAGTTTCTAAACGTTGGAAATCCCTCAATGGCCTCAAACAAGCCCTTTGGGCTTGATACGCCAAGATGGATTTCTTCCTCCTAGCTTCAAGTTTTACTCGATGCACTAAGATCCTAATGTATATCTCTTATGGCATTAAGATTCATTGTTATATTAGTACTTTATGTTCATCTTTTGATCACCGAGAGCTCTTCATTCGTTATTGCAACAGCGAAGTCATCTCTACAAGATAGGTTTGACATGACAAACTTGGGTTTATTGCATTACTTCCTTGGTATTTGAGATTTCACAATCCGACTCAAGGATCACTCTTGCACAACCCAAGTATATTCTTGATCTCCTTGCTCAGTTTCACATGGTTGATTGTAAGCTATCTTCAACTCCCTTTCTATCTAGAGTCAAGCTTGAGGCTGACTATACTACACCATTGGTCAATGCTACCTTGTATTGGATAAAGGTCATGTCCCCATTTTTACGGTACCTGAAGTTCTAAGAGTTTATCCTCTGAGGGTCATGGATGCATAGAGGGTCATTTCGAGTTTGGCTCACCAGATTGGCAATTTTGATCGATTGGCTTTCGCTCGGGCTCATTCAGAGACATTTTGCAGAATTGCTATTTTTAGCAGTTCCTGGCAGGCAGTGTGGGACCCCCGCTATTTTAGCGCGCATGGACCTATGACATTCAATCACTCCGTCGCCGAGATCGACGGCCCTCGAAAATCTAAGTTAATAATGAGCTAGATATTAATATTTAATTGAATTAATTAAATATTAATTAATTGGGATTATAATATAAAGTTATAATATTTAATTATAACTTAAGTGATTCAGTGAAGGGGGTCGCCCATCATCAGGAAGGGGCCAATTTGTTAATTATATTTTATTATAAAATTGCATCTGAGACTATTGAATTATTAAAAGAATAAAAGTTGAATTATTTAAAATTCCCTATTATTAAGGAATTCGCCCTTTTGAGGGGAATATAGGCTTTGCCTTGGAAATTGAGCTATTATGCATATTTGACTTATTGAAACTGATCAAGTTTTGTCTGAGCACAGAACCTTAGGGTTTGAGTCTCGAAATTCATTGGGGAACGAGCCATCTCCATTGAAGCAATTCAGAGGGTGTGAAATAACACCTAATTTATTGCCAGTTGTGAGATTTCTTCATCCAGAAGAAATTACAGAGCATACAGAAGTTATCTGCACTCAGGGTTTCAGTAGAAATTCATTACAGAGGAGTTTCTTACTTTGAGGCGTCATTTTTGTTGACATCTGGAGGTTATTGGGAAGGCCATACATTTCATTTAATGCTGCTACAGCAGCCGTACCATCTGCTGACAGCCGTACATCACAGAACTTCAGAGTTGTTCAATTCTCAGAGCTTTGGTCAGGGTTTTCTTTCAGAAGACAGTATTTCATCAAAGCGCCCAACTTTCATCATAGCAGGAGACTACAGAGGAAGCCGTACTTCATTTATTGTTTGCTGCTGTTATTTTTTCCTGGCCGTACCAGTCTGTACCAGTCCGTACTGTACCAGCAAGGACGTCTTTTTCCTTCAAGAGCAGGTCGCTTGTCTATTGGCAGTCAAACTACACAGAGGGAGGCACCTAGCATCTGGGAAGTGTTAAACATCATCTGGCAAGGGAAGAGCTTGCATCTGAAGGCCGTACGGATCTGTTTTCTCACAAAGGCGGCTGAAAACCAGGTTCTTGGAATATTGGAAATCTATTGTTTCTTTTCATTGCATGCAACTGGATCTTATATGTATTCATCTCAGAAGAATAAATAATGGATTGTCTTCAGTATTTTATCTAAATACGATTGTTATCAGAGTTAGATAATTTTTATTGAATTTATTTCAATTATTGGCAAAAATCGCAATTTCCTTATATTGCTCAAAAACCCCAAAAAACGTCAAAAACATCAAAACTCAGAAAAAACACAAAAAAACTATCAGATACAGAACAGAGGGAAACTAGGGTTTCTACAAGCAGCATCGTGAGTCAAACCAGCCATCCCCGAGGGTTTAGCCGCTCTCCGCAATTCTAATGCTTTGGGTCTTACTCGTATTATACATGCGCACGGTTCGATTGGATGTGCACCGAATTTGAGCAGTACCAAAAACATGGTCGATAGAAATGACAGTCCAGATAGGAATGCTAATCTAAGAAACGTAGGATTCCCACATAACCACGTAGACCGAACGGTGCAGAGGGTTTTGTATGCACTTTAGAGATCGTCAACGGCGGTCAAATGGTGTATTACAGCAGTTGGCAGATGCACTGCAGAGATTAGGTACTCCGAGGAGATCGTCACCACATCGTGACGATGACAGGAGTGTTGCAGGTTCACGGAGAGCTCCTAGGACAGTGTCACGGACAGCAGATAGGCCTACTAGGCCCACTTTCACGAGACAGGAGCCCGATGAGGCTATAGCAGGTGAGATGCATGAGGGTTTGTTCGCTGATACATTTGGGACAGCGAACGACGAGTGGCAGTTAGTACCACCTGAGATCAGCGGAAGGATTACTATTGACAGAACACCACAAAACACAGAAAGAGAAGTGAATAGCATGTTCCAAGAGTATAGCATTCTACCGCAGAAAATTAAAAAGGAACTTCCTTTCTTGAGTTTCATGGATTTGCACCCGAGTCTTTGTCATAAGACAGAGTTGGCAAGGAAGGAATATCTCACTATAGCTCGTGAGTTGTTTACACCTGGAAGGGATAGCGAATCTACACATAAGGATGATACAACTCTTCGTCAAAATGATTTGGTATCTTCAGACTCCTATAAAGAATGCAGAAATTTATGTGATGAATTTGATAGGAGTGCTGATTTGATTCAAGAAAATGCTAGCACAGTTTTGGGTAGTGATTTACCTATATCATCCTTGCAAGAGGTGATTCAAGAAGTATCTAATAAGGAGGCTACTTCTGATTTTTATGACAGCGATGATGAAACATCGCGTAAGCATGAGCCAGCAGCTGTTTCACGGATGCAAAGTAACCCTATTGAGTTGTCACGTGAAGAGACTCAAGAGTTGGGTACTACAGATGCAATTGGGGTTGAGAATTTATATCATGGTGAGTCTGATTTTCCGGATCAGACCTTTGAAAACCAGCTAGAGGATTCATATGTTGATATGGAATCCCAGGATCATGCGTTGGATGGGCATGTAGTTACTTTTGGAGTAGAAGCGTGTGAAGATACTGTCATACCAGCAACTTCTACCGTACCAGTTGAGTCATCCGTTGAGGTACAGAGCAGCAGTACCTTAGATGTTGAGGTGTGCATGCGTGAAAGCACACATGATGCTGCTTATCATGAGGTGAGTGATGACGAATCAGCGTCATATCATAGTGCTTATTGTGAACCGGAAATCTCGTATGGGGGTCGTAAGCTACAGAATCCTCATCATTTGGTTGGGCAACTACAAGTGAATGACAATATGATTGCCACCGCCCTTGAGCATTTTGACGTTGCACGTCAGATGTTGACTACCTATGGTTGGAGTCCTCCTTTGACAGATGAGCACAGTGATAGTGGTTTTTCCCTTGCAGTGATACATGCACTCCGAGAAGCAATTGGAACGATGAAACAAAACTACCTAAAACTCCTTGCTGACAGGGATTTCCTTCTCGAATGGGATTGCATTTGTTATGATGCATTGAAGGGAAAGGAAGAGCAGATTGATGAGCTCACTCATGCGCTTGGGGTGACTATGGACTCATTGCAGAGCACCCAGTTGGCTCTTCGAGAGTCACAGTTACAGATTGAGAAGCTTACCGTGGCGTTGAGTTTAGCACAATCTTCACCACCTTTGGATATAGTTCAGTCTTCCATGGCAGCGGTTGGTGAGGAGTATACACCCATGGTTCATAGCAGTGAGGGAGATATTGAGGATGAGGTTACATCCATCACGGTCACAGGAGCAGTTGATACAGATAGGATGAGTGAACTAGATGAGAGTTGCAGTGAGCCACGTGTTGCACCAGGTTCTCTTGAGATTAGTCCCATGATAGGTGATGCACGGCAGATCATTGATAGTTCCTGTGACATGGTTGTTGATTCACGAGAGAGTTGTGTGACAACCCTCGACACTTGTCCATCTTCACAGAAGATATTCAGAGTCTCATCCAGTTGGGAGATTGGTACTTATGTTGATTTGTTTCCCTCTCCTGGAAGCAAATCAATCATTTCATCCGATGCAGTTGACTATGATCGGCAGCTGGTTGAGCCTAGTCAGGAGTACAATTCAATTTATTATTCCAGCGATTCAGAGATGGATGATTCAGATCAGTATGGAGTGATTGTGCAGTTTGTGAATAATCCATTATTTGAATTTGATGGTGGTTTGATCTATGATAACCCACTCTTCGAGTTGGATGCTGATCGTACTCTTGATATTAGTTCCAGGTTGGGTGATGATCGTAGTGTTTGGGATTGTTCCAGTGCATCGCGATTCCAAACAAGACTCACAGAGGAGTTTAATGGGGTGTACACGGTGAGGAGTGCTTATAGTTTTTCCTTTGATCCACCTGTACATGATTCATATTCGATGCACAATACTTGTGCACAGGGTGATTCTCTCGGTGCAGTCGAGGGGAGTAATTCATTACTGTGTGCAGAGTTACCATCTTCACAAGATGGGATTAGCAGCTGCAAGTACTCGACTCAGTTGTTTGTGGGGTATTACTTGCAGGGACAGCAGTCAGTCATCCATCATGCCGATATGTATTTGACAGGGCTTGATACTTCTATGTCGCAGATTTTTCATACGGGTACATGGTTACAGGGCGACTATGGTGTTAGTTGGCATGATGGCTTGGACAGTTATCACATCCATGAGGGTTTAGCAGAGGACAGGGAGAGATTCGGGGTAGCAGATGCTTCTAGAAGTTCTTTCCTCCACATGACAGATGGATGTGAATTCATATTATATTGGGATCCCTATGGCGCATACTGGCACCGAAGTTTTTGATGGTCCATTGGGTTACTTCACTATTCTCATGATGGTAGTTGGAGGCAAGAGAGCGCAGCGGGCATTCTATAAGACGACAACACGGCTGCACTTTCTTACCCGGGTTTGGGATCCATGGATATTTTGCGCAACTATGTTTATGCTGGTGCTACAGGAGTCAGTTAGGGATCTGTGGGACATTTCACAATTCTTCTTTTGGGCCTCCCGAGGATTGGAGTTTCTTTGCAGTGGAGATTGCTTGGGACAAGCAATTTTAGGGAGGATGGATCACATGTCCTACTTTTGCTTAGCATCAGAGTTCAGAAGATAATGCATAATGCCACCCTCAGAATGGATGGATGGCAGAGGGTCATTTTGAGTTTGCCCGCCTTCGATTACAGCTTTGATCAATTGGCTTTCATCAGCTCATCTTGACGCTTCTGCAAGATGCTATTTTAGCAGCTTCTGGCAACAAGGACCCTACTATTTTAGCAAGATGGACTTAGGACATTCAATCACTCCGTTGTCACAAAGATCGCATTTGCCCGAGCACTCCAAGCATCGAGCGAGATATTAATATTTAATTGAATTAATTAAATATTAATTAATTGGGATTATAATATAAAGTTATAATATTTAATTATAACTTAAGTGATTCAGTGAAGGGGGTCGCCCATCATCAGGAAGGGGCCAATTTGTTAATTATATTTTATTATAAAATTGCATCTGAGACTATTGAATTATTAAAAGAATAAAAGTTGAATTATTTAAAATTCCCTATTATTAAGGAATTCGCCCTTTTGAGGGGAATATAGGCTTTGCCTTGGAAATTGAGCCATTATGCATATTTGACTTATTGAAACTGATCAAGTTTTGTCTGAGCACAGAACCTTAGGGTTTGAGTCTCGAAATTCATTGGGGAACGAGCCATCTCCATTGAAGCAATTCAGAGGGTGTGAAATAACACCTAATTTATTGCCAGTTGTGAGATTTCTTCATCCAGAA
Organism: Sequoia sempervirens; assembly: GCA_007258455.2. Taxonomy (NCBI): domain Eukaryota; kingdom Viridiplantae; phylum Streptophyta; class Pinopsida; order Cupressales; family Cupressaceae; genus Sequoia; species Sequoia sempervirens. The sequence continues at coordinate 3,550 of VDFB02215196.1, read as the reverse complement.
GAAATTACAGAGCATACAGAAGTTATCTGCACTCAGGGTTTCAGTAGAAATTCATTACAGAGGAGTTTCTTACTTTGAGGCGTCATTTTTGTTGACATCTGGAGGTTATTGGGAAGGCCATACATTTCATTTAATGCTGCTGCAGCAGCCGTACCATCTGCTGACAGCCGTACATCACAGAACTTCAGAGTTGTTCAATCCTCAGAGCTTTGGTCAGGGTTTTCTTTCAGAAGACAGTATTTCATCAAAGCGCCCAACTTTCATCATAGCAGGAGACTACAGAGGAAGCCGTACTTCATTTATTGTTTGCTGCTGTTATTTTTTCCTGGCCGTACCAGTCTGTACCAGTCCGTACTGTACCAGCAAGGACGTCTTTTTCCTTCAAGAGCAGGTCGCTTGTCTATTGGCAGTCAAACTACACAGAGGGAGGCGCCTAGCATCTGGGAAGTGTTAAACATCATCTGGCAAGGGAAGAGCTTGCATCTGAAGGCCGTACGGATCTGTTTTCTCACAAAGGCGGCTGAAAACCAGGTTCTTGGAATATTGGAAATCTATTGTTTCTTTTCATTGCATGCAACTGGATCTTATATGTATTCATCTCAGAAGAATAAATAATGGATTGTCTTCAGTATTTTATCTAAATACGATTGTTATCAGAGTTAGATAATTTTTATTGAATTTATTTCAATTATTGGCAAAAATCGCAATTTCCTTATATTGCTCAAAAACCCCAAAAAACGTCAAAAACATCAAAACTCAGAAAAAACACAAAAAACTATCAGATACAGAACAGAGGGAAACTAGGGTTTCTACACTAGCAATCTTCCACAATCTCCAAATAATCACAAAGTAATGCTCCAAAATGACATAAGAACACAATGTATGCAAAGTAGGATTTCAACACAAAGTCTGAAATCTGCAACTCTTTGATATTACTTGGAAAATAACAACTTATAACTATAAAGATCAAAGTCTTTATGAGTACAAAATTCTGCAGAGTTTTCTTGCTTGCTAAAAAGATATCAATTACAAAGGACCCTCTCAAGTATTTATAGGAGAGAGGTCATGAGAAAAAGGTGGGAGGATCCCAACTAATTTGAGAAATTCTCTCAACCACCAACTACTTGCAATTCACTTATTCTAAATTACAGTCCTAAATTATTTTGACTTGTAACTAGATTACATGTAATTACAATTTACAAAACTGCAAGTGAAAGAAACACTTGCGATTACAAAATTTGTTTTTGCATTTAGTTTGTTGAAAACAAAATACATAAAGATAAAATATTTTTATTCCATTTCAGTCCTAGCTTTGAAAGACTGAAATTTGCCGATAATTTCCTGCAACTCATTTGGATCGGGGCCTAGTGTGTTCTTGGCAACCACAACAGTCTTCAAGATTACATCAAAATATCTTATTGTTGCTTCTCTATGCTCTTCATAAACAGTTTGCATCTTATCAAGGATCATTCGATAATTAACAAACTTGTTAATTGAATCCATGGTAAACTGTTCTGATTCCAGCTCTTGATGAAGATTTGTTGCCATTTCTGTAGTAACCACATCAGTTGCAAGTAATTCTCCTTCATGATTCAAAATTCTACAAGAGATTTTCTCAAAGCTAGAAAGTATGTCCCGCTGAACTTCATCACTCATTTCTAGTGTAGCTTGGACATCTTTGATGAGATCTTGAATAACTAATGACTTGTTTGTCATGAGTTCTTCAAATTCTATGTATTTTTCTCTATTTGGTAGGATTGAATTGCTGCATAGAATTTCTAGCTTGACTTGATCCATCTCATGCCAAATTTTCAAATCTTTTTCAAGTGAATCCAAACTTTGCTTGAAACCTTCCAAAGTCTGATTCATTTTAACTCTTGCTATTCTGACATTATTCAGAATTTGTAATGTCTTTTCAATCACTGGTATGCTTTGATCAATCAGTTGTGTTGCCCAAGAATCAACTGCTTTGGCCTTTCGCGCAATTTTCTCCAATTGCTTGAATGATTCTTCAGAAGTGAAAGAAGTTAATGCATTAACTTGCTCTGAAGAGTTGGTAATCTTTTGAATTACCGAAACAAGTTGTACATTCTCCTCTTTCAGCTTTTCTTTCTTTCCCAAGAGTTCATTATAACTATGTGTCAAAACAGTTACTGAATTTTGGGCATCTTGCATCATACCAGCATGTGTTTGCTTGCCTAAATCCACTCTGGTGAGTTTGTAATCAGATACTTGCATCTCTTCTGGTGACTTGTCTGCAAGAGGTTCAGCTATTTCTGCATATTTTATTCTGTTGCTGTCCATAACTACCCGTGAAACTGTTTTAGCCTTCTTTGCAACTTTTGGCTTTGATCTCTTCAACTGCTGGAAATCAAATACATCTGGAGAAATTGCTTGTTTCTTTCTCTTTAAAGTAACTGAACTTAGCCATGGAGGAAGATCCAATGTATCTACATTTGAAACAACAACCGTGGTTTGTGAAGAAACAGCTTCATTCTGCGCCACAGTTGTTACTCTTGGAGATGTCTCAGTTTGAATTGCAACAAAAGCTTGATTGGATGGCGTATTGTGATCAACATTAGCCATGAAACAATCAAAACTTGCAGCTGATGTATCTATTTCAAGAAGTGTCATTTGTGATGTCATTGAATACATCGGATTAGCATCAAAAACATATTCCAAACTATCATGCATGTTCTCTATAGAAGCAGTCACTGTTGATGAAGTTGATGTATGAAGAGCAGCTTCAATAGGAGGAACGTAAACCGTTGAGAAGGAATCAACATCACTATCAAATTGAGACGTAGGAGACAATATTGATACTGGTGCAACATCAATATGTGGAGACATTATACTTAGAGTAGTAGGAGACTGAAGAACTTCTCCTTCTTGTTGATCAATGATTTGGATTTGCGTCTCTTTAACCTCCTTTCCTTTTAATGTTTTTTTCTCCAAAGGTTTTTCTACAGCACGGCTGACTTTTAGCTTGATCCTGGTTCCTGAGGAAGAGGCACCTTCCATAGACTTGTCTCTGGCTTCTGATTTCAATCCAACAGGTCCAGCTGAATCATCATCATTATTAACCCTGATTTTTATAGTTTTGACGCCTATACTCTTGAGCCATGAGTTAGTATTTTCCAAGAATGAATGAAATCTATTAAAGATAGAAACTGATTCTTTATTAGACCATTGTATTGCTGGAATAGAAACGTCAGCAACCCTTTGTTCTTCATATTTTGGATCTAAAATCTGCCCATCATCAATTACTCCTTCGGGGATCAAGGTCAGATTAAGATCTATAATCTGTTCAAGAGTGAGCCTGCAATAGTCCATTTTATAGATGTCCTTTTCTGTTAAGAGATCTGCCCAGATATCTTCAAGGCGATGTACATGAGTGAAGGCTCTTTTTATCATGTCCTTCATTCTTCTATAATCAAAATCTGCTCTTGCTTTGAATCTTTTCAATTTGATTTCCTGAATCTCAGTTTCCATAGCTTTTGCCTTTGAGGTACTTGTCAAGGAGTATCTCCCAATCTGTAATGGATTATGA
>VDFB02215194.1:0-11154 GCA_007258455.2 Sequoia sempervirens | reverse complement strand
GACATAGGACAAGTGTGATACATAAATTGCCATGAGTTACCCTAGCTCAACCTTCCTAGGCTACCGGACCCCCATCTTGGGTTACCCTGGCTTGCCTCTACCGGCGCCGGACCCTATTGCAAAACTATGCGTCCCATCTCATCTCGAGCCTTATCATTCACTTGCTTCACGAGAGAGGCATTCATTATCTTATTAGTTTGAAGGATCCCCATTAATTCATTTAAATTATCACTTAGTTAAACTCTAGGTGAGTTACCCTGGCGCCCCTTTGTGTGCCGGACCCTCACCAAGAGCCACTCTCCTATCGACAACATACCCACAAGAAGAAACTAGATAACACGACCTCTCCAAACCAAGGAGGAAACAGAACACGGAACTCACTCCAACACTGGAGGAAACAACGGACAAAACCCACTCCAACATAGGAGGAAACCAAATCACATTACCCTCTCCTACACCCAAGGAGGCACAAATCCCCGTTCGTGAAAACTGGGTGATCCACAAAGTATAACTATGCACATTTTCTATGACACACCAAAAGTTGACTTTCATAAAGACAACCCACAACAGGATACAAAACCCCTATCATGAAGACTTCAAACACTGACTCTATACTCCCAACATTGAACAAGAAAGAACAACCATTAAAATATTTCTAGCAATTAATTAAACTAAGATTCGGATTTCCTAAATCCACTCAAACACAGGTTTCATGACTTGCATTTATCTAGTCAATTGATCCCCTCTTTTATTCACGACATTGGAATATATAAACAATCATATCATTTGCTCTAACTTTCGTAACCATAAAGCATGTTAATAATGCAGTTATCTGGTTAGAATTTAAATCAATCATTCTCTCTAAGTTTCATGATCACATGCAAAAGATAAATCACTTGATAAAAAAAACCATTTAAGTTAACCAAATAAATTCATTCTTTGCTCTCAATTCCGCCATCGTAATAAACACATGGTCATTTAGAAGTCCTAGTTGACATTTAACATTGTTTAAATATACCCAATAATTAATATTTTATTTGCAATGAAATAATTTATACCACTTTAAATTTAAATTCCCATTGAAATAAAAGTATATCAAATAAAATAATATTATATCCTCTAATTATTTCATATTTTTAAATCCTCATGATTAATCATAAAATATATTTTGATCTTCTACTAAAATTCCTTAAGTATCATATATATTAAAATATATTAAATTTTATACAATATATACAATATAAATTATTATATATATAATATACAAAATATAATATAAATTATATATATATACAAATTAGGTTAAATAAAAATAACCCACACAAAACGAAATTGCATTCATTTTTATTTTGTTTTATTTTTGTTTTATTTTAAAAAAAACCCAAAGGTTTGGCTCCCAGACGCATCTCTGGGCCGTTTATGAGTGTGGAGTTCGTGTTCGCGACACAGAAGCCTTCAACGGGCCGGGTGCGGGCGCGGAGGCCTCGCGGCGCTGGCGCGACAAATATCAGCTTTCCCGCCTGGCGGCGAGTCTGCAGGCGGTATCACGGCGTTCTCTGCCTACGGGCGGCGGTATCGCGGTGTTGCGACACAGCTTTTTCAGCCTCTCGCTGGCCATGGCGGAGCGAAGCGGCTGTGGGCTTGACCTCTCCCACCTCCCTCTAAGTACAACCCAAAATAAATAAATTTTAAAATAAAATAAAATAAATAAAACCTGCGTTTTCATTTCTCAAAATGAAAAAAAACAGAGACTTCGAATTTTACCAGAAATTAAAATTTTCAAAACAAAATAGCAAATATATATTAGAGTATATATTTGTGGGTATCACCCATTTTGAAGTAAATGGTTGTATTCATAAAAACATACACCCAAAACCTGGTTTAATGCCCAAATTGCAAAAATAATATCAACCCAATTCAATAACTAGAACTTATTTCAAAATAAGCAATTGGGTTTTCAAAAAAACTAGTTTAAACATTGAATTTTCTTGGGTTTCCTTTCCATAACTTGGTGTAAACTTCATGTTTTGATTTCAATTCCAACACTCCCTACCATTTACCAAATTTAAGAGTTTTACCATGAGTTTCCATTGAATCTATCACTATGTTTTCAACCATCCAAATGAGCCAAAGAGATGAGTAAGAATTGATGGAACCTTGTGTTTCCTCCCAAAATAGCAAGCTTTACCCATGGAGATCTTCAAGCACCTTTTCAACTCCACCATTTTTGCCTCCTCCAAGCTTCTCCACCAAAACATTCAAAACCAAGAATTCCATGCATAAATGAAAGAAAACCCTAAAACAAAATATATGCTTTTCTTTTTCCAAAAACTCCCCAAATTCACATTCAAATTCTAATTTTAATTCAAATTCAAATCCTAACTCAAATTGAACTCAAATTTAAATCAACATTTCATTCCAATTCCAATTTCAAACACAAATATCTTTTCCAAAGAAAGTCAACTAATTCAGAAAACATCCTTTTTGCCCCAAAGTCTTTGCATAAGAAATATTTGAATTTTTAATAACTTTAAACAATTTTCTCATTCCAAATTGAATCCCAATATTTTTGCACTTTACATTTAACAAAAGAATTAAATCTTTAATACTTTTAATTCAAAAGGGATAATTTAATTAATTCACACAATTAATTCAAATTATCAATAAAATAACTCTAATTCGAAATTAGATTATTTTATTAATTCAATTAAATTAATTAACTAAACACTAATTTTTCAACATCTCCAAAAGACAAAACATTCATCATTTAAAATTCCCAAAAGCTATTAAATCACTTTTAGCTTGCAACTAAACATGTTTAATCATTAATCAAACTACGCAAGTCATTTAATGAACTTTAACTTGAAATTAAATACACACTCAAAGGGAACTGACCACGACAACAAACCAACAACATGATATGACTAGGGTGACGACCTGGTTCGGAAAACCTAGCTACTATCTCCCAAATAATTTTCGTTGGTCAATGGACACGCTCAGACCTGGAAACCAGGTGGAGTCAATGTCATGTACCTGCCAACCTGCAACAAAGAGCATGTCGAACGTGCATATATACATAGCATGATCAGACACACCGTGAAGAGGAAATCTCAGAATCGTAGGGCACTCGAAACGAGTGATACAACCCCATCCCCTTCACCAATACAATATCACTAACTGACAAAGCTAACATCATTAACATAATCAAAGCATAAAGCATCATTAATTCACATGTTAACATGATCGAAGCATAACATAGGAAAACATTGCCTGATTATCAGAGTACAAAAAGGAGGGGTGTTACATCCTCCCCCCCTAGGGTCAGGCTTACTCCTGGAAGCCTGCAAGTTCCCCTATCACAACTCCATAAGATCACATATAAACCAATATCATTACAAATTTACTCCAAGTAAGATATGCAACATGATCACTTCCACATTTGTTTGCCATTTTGCATTTTGAATCTAGGTACAATAACCTAACATCAACATGATTTCTTAAAACTTAACAATAAAGTTGGGGACTATAAGCCTCACCAACAACATATGCACCTATAATGCATTTATCTTTAACATGCAACGGTTTCACTAAACCTTTATTTCTCTAAAATTTTACACTCTACAAAATGGTTTTCTATTCATATTATACGTTTTCCATGATTATGAATGCAACTTGGGGACTTAAGTCCTTTACCCAAGGTTTGATCTAGGAAACAGACCTTCATGAATATATAAACATTTTCTCATAAGATACAAACGCCATACTAAGGCACTCAAGGAAAGAGGTCTATGACTATCTTGCCATATCAAGCACTTGAGATACACCCAACAAACACACTACAACCACACTCAAGAACTACTCAAGGGTCTCAACCCTTTACACAACGAAAAGCCAAGCAACGAGGAAGCCAAACAAAACACACCCCTTGGTAGGCTTGCGAGCCTAACCTCACCAAAGCATTCAACAAAAGACATGCAAGGGTGGAAGCAACAACAAACTGATTGTCGTCCACCACACACAACACACCAAAATCACATACTACACAATCGTCCATAATGAATTCTTCCAATAGAAGGGATATCGGTGCATTGCGCACTACACCGAGGATCCTACCCTTTCCACTAGTTTCCTGCACCATTGGACCAAAACCACTTAACGACAACTTTTGGGCAAACAAGAGAAATCAACCCCAAAAGGAAAAAACCACACGAAGGAGAAAAACAACTAGGCCAATACAATGGACTCATAGTGTCCAGAGCATAAACCTACACAACTTACAACATAATGGGTCCAACATAATCCCAGAGTTTAAAACCTAGGCTCCAGTGATACCATGTGTAAGTCTCACACGCAACCCTAGAGGAAGTTAAGGCAAATTCATTCACTACTTTAAACGCATCTAATCTTTTTTTTTGTTTAAGTATAAGTAACATGGTGAATTTCATAATGCTGTAACAACCCTAAGGCCACGAGACAAAGATTACTTAAAACCCAATATCAAATAACATTAACATAAACCAAAACGTTAATCACTTAAGGAAATGAAACAACATACATTCCATTCAAGATAAATTACAACAAGGATAAATAAATACCCCAAGATTCCAATTTAACATTTAACAATAAGGTTACATCACTCATTCCCCGAATGAGGTAAGTCCAATAATCATAATTACAATTACAAATTCCACCTCAAAACAAATGAGGGGTAATTAAAATACAATAAGAACTAAAGGACAAGGCATGAGAAGCCACTGATTCCCACGAGCTCTCCAGCTGGAAATCAATTTAACTCAACAATGAAGAACTAACGGAGTAAGAAACGACACCACTCGGACCACGTGGAACCCAAAGGTCCCACTCCCTCCGTGCTAGGAGATAGTAACCAGGATTTCCTAGACAAGACCACCAACCTCTAGATCCAGGCTTACACCAAAACTGAATTGAAACAACTACAATCACAAAGCCACATAACATCTACAACCACAATGCTATTAAGCCACAACAGTCACAACAGCACTTAACACGAAGTTACAATGCTTTCAGAGAACAATGATCATGTACATCTCACAATAACTGATTAACTGTCGACATAGGACAAGTGTCATACATAAATTTCCATGAGTTACCCTAGCTCAACCTTCCTAGGCTACCGGACCCCCATCTTGGGTTACCCTGGCTTGCCTCTACCGGCACCGGACCCTCATGCAAAACTATGCGTCCCATCTCATCTCGAGCCTTATCATTCACTTGCTTCACGAGAGAGGCATTCATTATCTTATTAGTTTGAAGGATCCCCATTAATTCATTTAAATTATCACTTAGTTAAACTCTAGGTGAGTTACCCTGGCGCCCCTTTGTGTGCCGGACCCTCACCGAGAGCCACTCTCCTATCGACAACATACCCACAAGAAGAAACTAGATAACATGACCTCTCCAAACCAAGGAGGAAATAGAACACGGAACTCACTCCAACACTGGAGGAAACAACGGACAAAACCCACTCCAACATAGGAGGAAACCAAATCACATTACCCTCTCCTACACCCAAGGAGGCACAAATCCCCGTTCGTGAAAACTGGGTGATCCACAAAGTATAACTATGCACATTTTCTATGACACACCAAAAGTTGACTTTCATAAAGACAACCCACAACAGGATACAAAACCCCTATCATGAAGACTTCAAACACTGACTCTATACTCCCAACATTGAACAAGAAAGAACAACCATTAAAATATTTCTAGCAATTAATTAAACTAAGATTCGGATTTCCTAAATCCACTCAAACACAGGTTTCATGACTTGCATTTATCTAGTCAATTGATCCCCTCTTTTATTCACGACATTGGAATATATAAACAATCATATCATTTGCTCTAACTTTCGTAACCATAAAGCATGTTAATAATGCAGTTATCTGGTTAGAATTTAAATCAATCATTCTCTCTAAGTTTCATGATCACATGCAAAAGATAAATCACTTGATAAAAAAAACCATTTAAGTTAACCAAATAAATTCATTCTTTGCTCTCAATTCCGCCATCGTAATAAACACATGGTCATTTAGAAGTCCTAGTTGACATTTAACATTGTTTAAATATACCCAATAATTAATATTTTATTTGCAATGAAATAATTTATACCACTTTAAATTTAAATTCCCATTGAAATAAAAGTATATCAAATAAAATAATATTATATCCTCTAATTATTTCATATTTTTAAATCCTCATGATTAATCATAAAATATATTTTGATCTTCTACTAAAATTCCTTAAGTATCATATATATTAAAATATATTAAATTTTATACAATATATACAATATAAATTATTATATATATAATATACAAAATATAATATAAATTATATATATATACAAATTAGGTTAAATAAAAATAACCCACACAAAACGAAATTGCATTCATTTTTATTTTATTTTATTTTTGTTTTATTTAAAACCTAGGCCGGCTCGGCACGCTGCATTCTCCAAAGGCCATGAGCAAGTGGAGGCCTCGTGGTGCCTGCGACACGTAGCCATTTCACCGGGCCGGGCGCATGGAAGCTCTGGTGGCGCTGGCAAGACAGCTTCTCGGGCTCTCACCGGGCGGCGGGAGCTCGTGGTGCGTGCACAAGGCCCCGCCATGGGCGGCGGTGGTCGTGTTGCAGATACGCCGCCTCTCCTACGGGCGGCCGCGGTGGAAAGGGCAAGTGGGGTGGGGTTTGACCTCCCACCTCCCCACAAAAATAAATAAATTTAAAATAAAATAAAATAAATAAAACCTGCGTTTTCATTTCTCAAAATGAAAAAAAACAGAGACTTCGAATTTTACCAGAAATTAAAATTTTCAAAACAAAATAGCAAATATATATTAGAGTATATATTTGTGGGTATCACCCATTTTGAAGTAAATGGTTGTATTCATAAAAACATACACCCAAAACCTGGTTTAATGCCCAAATTGCAAAAATAATATCAACCCAATTCAATAACTAGAACTTATTTCAAAATAAGCAATTGGGTTTTCAAAAAAACTAGTTTAAACATTGAATTTTCTTGGGTTTCCTTTCCATAACTTGGTGTAAACTTCATGTTTTGATTTCAATTCCAACACTCCCTACCATTTACCAAATTTAAGAGTTTTACCATGAGTTTCCATTGAATCTATCACTATGTTTTCAACCATCCAAATGAGCCAAAGAGATGAGTAAGAATTGATGGAACCTTGTGTTTCCTCCCAAAATAGCAAGCTTTACCCATGGAGATCTTCAAGCACCTTTTCAACTCCACCATTTTTGCCTCCTCCAAGCTTCTCCACCAAAACATTCAAAACCAAGAATTCCATGCATAAATGAAAGAAAACCCTAAAACAAAATATATGCTTTTCTTTTTCCAAAAACTCCCCAAATTCACATTCAAATTCTAATTTTAATTCAAATTCAAATCCTAACTCAAATTGAACTCAAATTTAAATCAACATTTCATTCCAATTCCAATTTCAAACACAAATATCTTTTCCAAAGAAAGTCAACTAATTCGTAGTAACATCCTTTGGCCCCAAAGTCTCTTGCAAGAAATATTTGAATTTTAATAACTCTTAAAACAATTTTCTCATTCCAAATTGAATCCAAATATTTTTTGCACTTTACATTTAACAAAAGAATTAAATCTTTTACACTTTTAATTCAAAAGGGATAATTTAATTAATTCTCACAATTAATTCAAATTATCAATAAAATAAGTCTAATTCGAAATTAGATTATTTTATTAATTCAATTAAATTAATTAACTAAACACTAATTTTTCAACATCTCCAAAAGACAAAACATTCATCATTTAAAATTTCCAAAAGCTATTAAATCACTTTTAGCTTGCAACTAAACACGTTTAATCATTAATCAAACTACGCAAGTCATTTAATGAACTTTAACTTGAAATTAAATAAACACTCAAAGGGAACTGCCCAAGATAAAACAACTGACCCCAATGACGACCCAACAACATGCTACGACTAGGGTGACGACTTGGTTCGGAAAACCTAGCTACTATCTCCCAATTAATTTTCGTTGGTCAATGGACACGCCGCACCTAGAAACCAGGGAGTCAATGTCATGTACCGCCAATCTTTGCAACAAAGAGCATGCCCAGTCTAAGGTATATACATAATATGATCAGACACACCGTGAAAAGGAAATCTCAGAATCGTAGGGCACTCGAAAGTGAGTGATACCACCCCGTCCCCTTCACCAATACAATATCACTAATTGACAAAGCTAACATTATTAACATAATCAAAGCATAAAGCATCATTAATTCATATGTTAACATGATCGAAGCATAACATAGGAAAACATTGCCTGATTATCAGAGTACAAAAAATGAGGGGTGTTACATCCTCCCCCCTAGGGTCAGGCTTACTCCTGGAAGCCTGCAAGTTCCCTTATTACAAACTCCATAAGATCACATATAAATCAATATCATTACAAGTCTACACCAGACAAGATATGCAACATTAACACTTCAACATTCATTCGACATCTTGCATTTGAATCTAGGTATAATAATCTAATCATCAACATGATTTCTTAAAATTAAACAATCAAGTTGGGGGCTATAAGCCTCACCAACAACATATGCACCTATAATGCATTTATCTTTAACATGCAACTGTTTCACTAATCCTTTATTTCTCTAAAATTTTACACACTACAAAATGGTTTTCTATTCATATTATATGTTTTCCATGATTATGAATGCAACTTGGGGACTTAAGTCCTTTACCCAAGGTTTGATCTAGGAAACAACCCTTCATGAGTACATAATCCATTTTCTCATAAGATACAAACGCCATACTAAGGCACTCAAGGAAAGAGGTATATGATTATCTTGCCATATCAAGCACTTGGAATACACCCAACAACACACTACAACCACACTTAAGAATCCACTCAAGGGTCTCAACCCTTTACACAACGAAAGAGCCAAGCAACAAGAAGAAAGCCAAACAAACACACCTCTAGGTAGGCTTGCGAGCCTAATCCTCACAAAAGCATTCAACCAAAGAAATGCAAGGGTGGAAACAACAACCAAACTGATTGTCGTCCACCACACACAACACACCAAAATCACACACTACACACATCGTCCATAATGCATTCTTCCAATAGAAAGGATATCGGTGCATTGCGCACTGCACCGAGGATCCTATCCTTTCCACTAGTTTCCTGCACCATTGGACCTATACCACTTAATGACAACTTCTGGGCAACAAGAGAATTCAACTCAAAAAGGAAAACCACATGAAGGAGAAAAACAACTAGGCCAATACAATGGGCTCATAGTGTCCAGAGTATAAACCTACACACATACAACATAATGGGTCCAACATAATCCTAGAGTTCCCAGTGTTTAAACCTAGGCTCTGATACCATGTGTAATGCCCCGCCACGCGACCCTAGAGGAAGTTGCAATTCACCACTTAAACGTACCAATTTTTTTTTTGTTTAAGTATAAATAACATGTAAGGTGAATTCATAATGCCAACAACCTCTAAGGCCACGAGACAAATATTACTTAAAACCCAATATCAAATAACATTAACATAAACCGAAACGTTAATCACTTAAGGAAATGAAACAACATACATTCCATTCAAGATAAATTACAACAAGGATAAATAAATACCCCAAGATTCCAATTTAACATTTAACAATAAGGTTACATCACTCATTCCCCGAATGAGGTAAGTCCAATAATCATAATTACAATTACAAATTCCACCTCGAAACAAATGAGGGGTAATTAAAATACAATAAGAACTAAAGGACAAGGCATGAGAAGCCACTGATTCCCACGAGCTCTCCAGCTGGAAATCACGAACTCACGAACATGAAGAAGAACCAACGGAAAAGAAACGCACGCCACCCGACCACGTGGAACCCAAGGGTCCCACTCCCTCCGTGCTAGGAGATAGTAACCAGGATTTCCTAGACAATACCACCAACCTCTAGACATAGGCTTACACCAAAACTGAATTGAAACAACTACAATCACAAAGCCACTTAACATCTACAACCACAATGCTATTAAACCACAACAGTCACAACAGCACTTAACACGAAGTTACAATGCTTTCAGAGAACAATGATCATGTACATCTCACAATAACTGATTAACTGTCGACATAGGACAAGTGTCATACATAAATTTCCATGAGTTACCCTAGCTCAACCTTCCTAGGCTACCGGACCCCCATCTTGGGTTACCCTGGCTTGCCTCTACCGGCACCGGACCCTCATGCAAAACTATGCGTCCCATCTCATCTCGAGCCTTATCATTCACTTGCTTCACGAGAGAGGCATTCATTATCTTATTAGTTTGAAGGATCCCCATTAATTCATTTAAATTATCACTTAGTTAACCTCTAGGTGAGTTACCCTGGCGCCCCTTTGTGTGCCGGACCCCCACCAAGAGCCACTCTCCTATCGACAACACACCCACAAGTAGAAGCTAGATAACACGACCTCTCCAAACCAAAGAGGAAACAGAACACGGAACTTACTCCAACACTGGAGGAAAAAAACATACAAATCCCGTTCCAACATTGGAGGAAACCAAATCACATTACCCTCTCCCACACCCAAGGAGGTAGAAATCCCCGTTCGTGAAAACCGGGTGATCCACAAGGTATAACTATGCACATTTTCTACGACACACCAAAGGTTGACTTTCATAAAGACAACCCACAACAGGATACAAATCCCCTATCAAGAAGACTTCAAACACTGACTCTATACTCCCAACATTGAACAAGATAGAACAACCATTAAAAGTATTTCTAGCAATTAAATAAACTAAGATTCGGATTTCCTAAATCCACTCAAACACAGGTTTCATGACTTGCATTTATCTAGTCAATTGATCCCCTCTTTTATTCACGACATTGGAATATATAAACAAAACATATCATTTACTCTAACTTTCGTAACCATAAAGCATGTTAATAATGCAGTTATCTGGTTAGAATTTAAATCAATCATTCTCTCTAAGTTTCATGATCACATACAAAAGATAAATCCCTTGATTAAAAAAATCATTTAGGTTAACTAATAAGTTCATCCTTTACTCTCAGTTCCGCAATCCTAATAATC